>CM056172.1:33684594-33889117 GCA_029691765.1 Entomobrya proxima
TGAACCACTGTTCCAAAGTTTTCAAAAATTGGACGTACGTCAGCAACCTAAGCACGACAGATCAACAGGACAAGAATATCTATTTAAGGGAAATAAATCCGATGCTTCAGATAATTGGAGATGCAAATAGTAACTACCGTTGTCTTAAAGTTTCGATTTATAAACTAAAAATACATATAAGATTTTATGATACTGCACTGCACTGTTTGCGCTTTTTGTATGCAATATTGTAATTATTGCTCTGTCAAAGGATTACTATTTCAATCAATGTGCAAAAATTTCGCTTTTCAATATTTGTAAATCATGTTTTTGCAACAAGTGTTAACCGAATAAGACTATTTTAAATGTTGTATTGATTACTAATAATTTAGAGTGTCAATCATATAAGTTTAGGCATTTAGTGTTTAACGTTTTTATTTTGTAATGACAGATTTTTTTGCTCTATAAATGAAATTAATTGGCTTTTTTGTGAAAATATTTCAATTCTAAAATCCATTGAAAACAGATTTTCCCAGCTCTACGTGTTGATTGGTGTGGTTCTGTAAGGGGTATTGTTTAAAAATGAAGTTTTTATGCAACGATATTAATACTAAATAGGCAGTTCGACTTTTGGGGTTTTACGTCGATTGGATTTGTTATTATAATATTATATGTATGTCATTTTTTGTAACAATATGCAACTTAGCTTTCTCAATAAGCAATAAGAATTTCTTTCTTTTTAGATTTAATAACACCTTGCAATTTCTCTTTAGGGTTATTTAAATGTATTTATTTTGCAGTAATATAGTACTTTTACTGTAAATAATGCACTGTCCGTAATTTTTAGATATTGAGGAATGTTGCACTTCCGGAATTATCATAAGCACACAACTTTGCATCAATACTTAATTATGTGATGGATATGCACTATGTGACGCTTGTATATTGAAAATATAAAAATGCATAGAAATTACAGAGAATTGAACGCATCGTTGTTTTTGCTCTTATCTATAACTCGTGAGTATGGATATACTCCTGCGAACTAGTATCACAGCTCCTCAGTCAGCATTTAGCCACACAAGCACCACGATAGCATGTGTACAAGTTGGTGTTTTTTATCTTTGCAACCTCTACTTTTTGCTTGCCTGCATTGAATCAAATTCCAAACCTGTGCATTTATCATGCACGCTGCTTTTGATAATTATAATGATATATTTATTAAAATTTACATACGTCCAGCATCTGTTAAAATATATACAAAAAGATTGTCCATAAAACCAAAAATGCGTTTAAATAATTGCTAAGAAAGAGTAAAATATATATTACAAAAAGTGTTTTAGCTGAGTAAAGAGCAATCGTACCAATAATGATTGCAAAATCCATGCTGTGTTGAGAGGTAGTGTAACCAAAAGTGATACCTGATTCGATGATTACTAATATGCGTAATCTTAACTACATAAACTGTTGTATGCTCACCCGGTCACCCGTACAGCTAAATTTTAGCTTAGACAAAAAATACTTTTCATAAATTAACTATTCAAAATTAAGTCAACAATATAATATACATTAAATATGTCATTAAGTAATCAACCAACTTTTGAGTTAAAATGTTATTGAGCTTAGGAAATAATCTTTCTTATTTTTGAATTACCCCCAGCAATCAGAAAATTCAGTGGCCGGCATTATTGACAACTAGATTTTGACTCTGATTAAATCCATAGATATTATATTCTATAGAGGCTTTACTCTGGTTTTACTTGACACAATGTCATATTCGTTGTGAAAGTTTTGGATACGTGCAATCAAGATTTGGAATCCTCTTATAATTGTACTATTGATAACAATAAACCAAAAGGAAGTTAAGATTAACTATTTTAAAGTTTTGTCAAGTTTGTTTAAAATTTTATCTAAAAGCTAAAACTAGTTCGCAAACAAGAACAGTATTTAAAGAGATTTTCAGATCTGTGTCAGAGTTGTCTGCCAATGAATTTATCGTTATAATCAAGCAAAGAATTTTCCTAAACAGTCTACGCTTCGTTCACATTTCCACTGTTTTGTTTGCTTTCCGCGAATGATATCAGCTTCCAAAATTAGAACTTCAAATTGTTCTCTCATTTTAACTAGAGTTTGCTTGTTTACCTATTAATGCATAAAAACATGTAAATATTTCCAGTTAACAAATGCAAATTTATAATACTTTTATTAAATACTCCTTTTAATAACCTTGTTTGGGTTGATTGACGGTTCTCCTCTTCGTAGGTCCAGACACTGTAAAGATCTCAACTTTTTTAGTCCAAGGTAATACACTAAATCAAAGTCCCTTTCAAGTTCTAGTTCAATTTTGAGTACTTTTATTTCTGAAAATGCACAAGAATTGTTCTGATAATATTTTTTACTATTCACAAATTGGTTTAAACATTTACACGCATATCAAAATAGGACATTGTGACTTACTGTGTAGAAAATCTTGTGGTCCTCTGTGCCTTTTCTGAAATACTAGCTCCTCATAATCCTCTAAATGCTTTTCAATCCATGCAAGTTCACTATTCGTGTAGCCCGTGAGTGCTTCTAAGCAATTGGATTGGTTTCCCTTTGAGAGAGTAAGCTCCTCAAGATTTCGCATGTGTATGTCCAGCATCCTTATACTACCCTTCCAAGCTGGAATTCTAAGCTTCTTTGTATTTGGGAATACCCGCGAAGCGGTCTGAATCATTTCCCCAAAATCCACGTATTCGTAATGTATTCTTAGATCTATTGGCAACTCTAGCGTTGTCAAAGTGTTGCAGGGAGGCTGATCCCAGGAAGATCGGTTGAAAAATCTACAGTGGATGTTCCATGTTAACTGTTTCAATTTCGGAAACTGTTGAGCGAACAAAATGTTTGAAAACTTGATGCCCCAGCTAAATTTACAATAAAATTTAAGCACTTTTAGTGCATTCATGCGCGGAAAAGAAATTCCAGTGTTAGATTGAGCAGGGAAACTGCCAATTTTCAACTCTTGCAAGGTATTAGTTTGGCTTTCCAGAAATGACGAAATGCTATCTGGACTTACATCAGGTAGACTTAGAAACTCCAACTTCAGAGTATCTAAGGAAAACCTAAGTGAAGTAGCCAATTCAAGTTGTCGGGATTCCACAATACCCCTCAATTCCAAATGCTTAATTTTTCGTCCTTGAGGACTATCTAAGGCGCTTAGAAATTCGGAAATAAATCCAGCATTATAGTTGAAACTTTTTATAGCCACGGTATCCAGTAGGGTAGTTTGCGCAATAACGTTTGCCAAAAATTCTACGTCCTTAGTCCAATCATCCTTATCTTGATTTACAAAACATTTGTACATTATCTTCAGTGTTTTTAAGTTTGGGTACGGATTCTTTATATTTGGATTTTGGCCAAAGATGGTGTGTCCAGTTCTCTTTTCTATTTCAACTTCTGTTATAAATGGGCTCACTGAATGGAAAAATTCTTCCAGTGTAGCATCTTCTGTAGGAGTTTTCGTCAGTCCCGTTCGAATACAAAATTTGGAGCAGGGGACGTCGCTGTATGCTCGAATCATTTCTGTAAGTTTTTTGAGAGTTTCCATCTGAATTGAACCAAGGACCACTCTGGAAGCTTTCTTAAACAATGTAATTGCTCCAACTTGGCTACAAACATTGTTTGTCAGTCGGAAGTTTTTCAAGTCAGTTGCAGAGAGAAAACTGAATATTATGTCCGTAATCTGAAATATAAATTTAAAAAACCAAATTTGGCCATATCTTAACAACAACGTTTAGTAAATGATACGTACCAGGGTAATCTGTAATGCTTGCCAAAGTGGTTCGCCAGCCAGCCTTAGTGGCTTGGCTGTTGGAAATGGAGCGTTATCATGTTTTTTGTTCTCAGGATTTGACATTTTGAAAGTAATTATCTTAGAACTAGAATAGAAATTAATTAAGTTCGAAACTTTTTGAAAATCGTTTTACTTTTCAGTTATCTGTGCTTTTCAGGTTTTGTGTGTTTAGGTGTTTGGGATATTACAGGGAGTATGTTGAAAACGATCTCATACCAAAACAAAAAAATATTTAGGCAGCATCCAATGCTGGTTTTGATGTACTTATATATTGTATAAATATAATTTTTTGATTTCCCTTCCTTGTTGGATTACGTGCACAACAACCCTTTAAGAATATGGTGCAACGTATACAGAAGTAAGAATAACTGACAGTTACTTCACCTAGTGCATTATTTCCTGTGGAAAATGCTTACCATTCAACAATGTATATCCCTAAGAGGTTTTTAATGACAAAGGGACCTACATACTCCCACTCAGTCTTTGGTCAAGCAGGCACATCATACCTCACAACTTACGCGCATTCATAAGTATGTTTTCCTTAAGTCTGGTGTAAAGAGTAATATCTTTGATATAGAAACTGCAGTAACACAGATAGGTATCACACCAAAGAAGTAAAATCGCGATATGCACTTGTAACCATTTTTTGATTCTGTCAACTTATTTGTATGTATATAGGTATGATTTATTTTTTAAATAAAGTGTCAACAGCTAGTCCGTATACATTTCCTCATGCTTTTCCTACAAAATATGTCTGTCTGTTAATTGTCTGTTAATTTGTAGAGAACTTCAAGTGTATGGATTTATATCGTACAAAGAAGAAATTTTGTGCAAGGTCCATTTTGTGTCTTTGTTGTAGTCAAAGATGACTAACAGTTATCGATAGCCCTTTGCGTTCATATTTACAAAAAGCTTTAAAATTGAAACATGTAGGGTGGGTAAAGTGATAAGGGCTTATAAAGTGGTAGGTCTCAAACCTGGAAACTTTGATGCAGTTAAGGATATACCATGTAAGTCGTTTTTGAAAACGATAAGTAACATCACATGATCTTTGTTAATTTGCTTTAAAGTTTGCGAATGTTTTGGATTTTTTCTTAATTATTCACTCACATGCATATATGTTAGCGTCGAATGTCAATCAGGTGCATCATAATTATATTTATATTTTATTCTTGATAGTTTACACCGAACATCTGACAAAATATATACAAACAACTTTTGTCCACATCACTGCAGTTACAAAAACATTTTATCTTTTAATCGTTTTAGAAAGATTAAAGTGGATATTGTCCTAAACATTTTGAGAATGAAAATTTATAAACCACCTGGTACAGACCAACCGTATCAATGATTAAAATACCCATCGGAGCGGTTTTGAGAGATAGTGTAACCAAAGCTGAACTCTGATTCCATGTTTATTAGTATGAATAATCTTAACTGCATAAATGTTGTATACTATTCCGCACAACTACCTCCTTGATTTGACAAAACACTTAACTATAAAAATTAACTACTAAAATTACTAAAGAATATTTCAATTTTTAATATACAGTAATCAATATACCTAAATACCATCAAAATAAAATATTAAAGTTATTTATAAAGAAAACAAACTATCGTATTTTTATTTCTATTTCATTCCAAAACATTAGCAATTAGATGACTGGTAGTGTCTGGAGAATATACACAGCCAGCATCTGACCCGAATCAGGATTATGGCTTTGAAACTCCCAGCGGCTTAGTGGCTTATTTACTCCATTTTATGTCACAACGTCATAATATTATGAAAATGATATAATAAGTGTTCATTGCAAATTTCTTTGCATAATTGCAATAGAAATGCGAAAACTACTTATAATTAAGCTAATGATTACAATAAATGAATTTATGGTTAACTATTTTAAAATTGTCTTTGATTTTCTAAAAATTAATTGGTAAACAAAAACACTAATGAAAGAAAATTTCAGAAATTCGAACAAAGTTGTTTGGTCTATTTGTTAAAGAACAATTCTAAACGCTGTACGCTTTGTTCACGTTTCCACTGTTTTGGTTTCTTTCCCCGAATCACATCAGCTTCTAAAATTAGAACCTCAAATTGTTCTCTCATTCTAACCAGAGTTTGCTCATTTACCTGTTAACGCATAGAGAAATATAGTTCCAGTTATCAAATACAAATTCGTTTCAGCTTAAAGTAATTTTAAATGTATTTTGTAGTAACCTTGTTTGGGTTGATTGAAAATTTTTCTCTCCGTAAGTCCAGACGCTCCAGTGATTTCAATTTTCTCAATCCAAAGTAATACACTAAATCAAAGTCTCTTTCAAGTTCTTGTTCAATTTTGAGTACTTTTATATCTAAATAAAATGCACAAAAAATGTTCAGATAATATTTTGGTACTACAATTCCTATTCACAAATTGGTTTAAACTTTACTAGGGTGACGGATATCGAAACAGACATTAACTTACTGTGTAAAAATCCTTGGGGTTCTCTGCCCCTTTCCTGAAACACGAGCTCCTCATGATCCTCCAAATGCTTTTCAATTATATCGAGTTCATGATTCCCGTAGCCTGTAAGTGCTTCTAAGCAATCGGATTGGTTTCCTTTTGTAAGAGTAAGTTCCTCAAGATGTCTCATATACCTGTTCAGCTCACTTATGCTATCATTCCAAGCTGGAACTCTCAGCTTCTTCAAGTTGGGAAAAAGCCGCCCTGTACTCTGAATCAAACCCCTGAATTTCGTGTTAGCCTGACTAAGGCCTGCTGGTAACTCTAGCGTTGTCACAGTGTTGCAGCGAGGCTGATTGAATTCAAAGTCACGAAAAATTCCATAATGGACGTCTAATGTTAATTGCTTCAATTTGGGGAATTGTTGAGCGTACAAGATGTTTGAAAACGTGCTGCCCAAGTTGAATTTACTACATAGTTTGAGTACTTTTAATGACTTCATGCGCGGGAAAAAAACTCCGGTGTTAGATTTTTGTGCTGGAAAACTGCCAATTTCCAACTCCTGTAAAGTTTTTGCTTGGCTTCTTAGAAATGACGAAATGCTATCTTGACTTACATCAGGTAGGCTTAGAAACTCCAACTTTAGAGTATCTAAGGAAAACTTAAGTGAAGTAGCCAATTTAAGTTGTCGGGATTCCATAATACCCCTCAATTCCAAATGCTTAAGTTTTCGCCCTTGTGGGTTATCCAAAGCATTTAGAAATTTGGAAATAAATCCAGCATTATAGTTGAAACTTTTTATAGCCACGGTGTCCAGCAGAGGTGAGTGGGTAATAATGGCTTGCAAAAACGCAACGTCCCTTGTCCAATCTCCAGTATCTTGTCTTGCAAGATATTTGTGTGTAATACGTAACGTTCGTAGGTTTGGGTACTCGATTTTGATATTTGAATTTTTGCAGAAAAAGATGTTTCCAGTTCTCTTTTCAATTCCAAGTTCTGTTATAAATGGGGACACTGCTTTGAAAAATTCTTTTAGTGTAGCATCTTCTTTTCGATTTTTTGTCTGTCCAGTTCGGAAACAAAATTTGGAGCAGGATGGGAAGATTCTATTTGTTTGAATCATGTCTGCAAGGTTTTTAAGATGTTCCATCTGAACTGATCCAAGAACAAGTCTGGAAACATTTTTAAACAATGCCATTGCTCCAACTTGCCTACAGACATTGCTTGTAAGTCGGAAGTTTTTCAAATCAGTTATAGAAAGAAAACTAAAAATAATGTCCATAATCTGAAATACAAAGTTAAAGTATGTAATTTAATACTAATACAACGTTTTTATGCCACGGTTTTGTAAATGATACGTACCAGGGAATTTTGTAATGCTTGCCAAAATGGGTCGCCATCCAACCTTGGTGCATCGGCAGCTGGTAATTGAACGTTACCATTATTTTTATTTTCAGGATTTGACATTTTGAAAGGTACTTGGTTTGAACTTAAATATAATTTAATTAAATTAGAAACTTTTTGAAAAATATTTTCCTGATACCAAAACAAAACAAAATGCTTAGGCAGCATCCAATGCTGGTTTTGATGTGTTCTTACAATGTGTAAATATAATTCGTTTATTAAGTATCCCTAAAGATACTTGATAATATTGTGTTCCGGCCGTCCGGCCGTACGGCCGTCCGGCCGTACGGCCGTATGCAATTTACTCAGTAACGGCTAGACCGATTACAACCAAACTTGGTACACAGATACTACAGCACATCGGGCACAACCCTATTGAATTTCAGGTCAACAGGTCAACTCTAGGTCAGAGGTCACAGCAATTTCACAACTTTTCATAATAGAACCTATAGCATGCGACACATGATTTTAGGTCAATTTCTAACCAGCATTACAAATTAACAACTGGTTTGTTAAAATTCGAGCACTAAGGGCCTGATTCAGGACCTTAATTGCAAGATATAGCAGTTTTACAGCATACATGCTGTGCGACACGTAATTTAACAGCCAAACTTGGTGGACAGACACAATAGCACCTCAGTAACAACCCTAGTGAACTTCAGGTCAATAGGTCAGCTAGAGGTCAGAGGTCACAGCGATGTAACAACTTTTCATAATAGAACCTATAGCATGCGACACATGATTTTAGGTCAGTTTTTGACAAGCATAACAGATTAACAACCAGTTTGTTAAAATTCGTGCTTTAAGGGCCTGATTCAGGACCTTAACTGCCAGATGTAGCAGTTTTACAGTCTGTATGATGTGCGACACATGAGTTTAGGTCAGTTTTTGGCCAGGATTACAATTTTACGGTCAGTTTGTAAAAATTTGTGCTTTAAGGCCCTGATTAAGTCTTTTTAGGGATACTTAACTACTCTCTCTTAGAGCTTTATTTTTCTACATTTTAGGACTACGTATAAATGCCAATCTTTTGGTTATACGGTGCAACGTATATGGAAGTAAGAATCGTTGACAGTTGGTTCACCAAGCGCATATCATGTGCATTTGCACAGATCCTGCGGAAAATTCAACAATGTATATCCTTAAAGTTTCTTTAATAGCATAGGACCTGCACTCCCAATCTGATATTGGTAAAGTAGGCAGGCACCATACCTTACAACTTATTCACATTCATGAGTACCTTTTCCGTAAGTCTGGTTTAAAGGGTAGATAGAAATTGAAGTAGCATACATAAGTATCACATAAACTAAGTAAAATTACAATACGTACTTGTAACCATTTTTTAATTCTGTAACTATATTTGTTTGTACATAGGCATGAGAGTTTATATAAAGAAATTCATTTAACACACTAAATGTTAGTATAAATGGGGGGTTGTCACAAAAATTTTCTTTTTATTGCTCTTTACGTGTTACGGAATCATTTTTCCGCATCGTCATGTTTTATTTTAGAGGGTAAGTGTTGGAAAGGTAAGGAAAGGCAAAGATAGACATCTTTGAGTCGTTAATAAAAACCTTCATTTGAATACTGAAAACATTTTTAATCTTAGTAAAGTAGCTAAGCTGTGAAACACATAGTTGAGCATGTTCTAAAACTTTGTTCTTGGCTGTATTCAATTTTATGTAAAAATGTTTTAACCAAAATTTCCATGGATTAGTGTATGCCAGCCTTTTAATGTTTCACATACATTTCTCGGAAAATGGATCTTACATTTAAATCCTTTCTATGCATTTGTCTCATTTAGAGCAGCCTATAAGTGTATGTTGCATGAATACCTTACAAAGCTAAAACGTCTGAAAATTTTTTCTATCTGTGCCGTAGAACGTAGGCGTGTAACCTTTTTTGATGATGTTCGGTGCATACGGATGTCACCTAGCGCATCCCACGACCAGCTAATCTCTTTTTTGTATTTTGCCTTTGGTGTCATTATGTTAATGCTAAGTTTTAATGTCTTATTGCATGTTGACCCACACAACAGATGTTCTAAAAATGTTTGCTGGACTTTTCCGCTTTTTCTCTTATACATATAATGCATAACGATTGTTATGCCATGCCTTTTAAAAAGAGTGATTTGTAGCGCAAATCAAATCATTTTGTCTTTGCATCTCCCTTACAACTGACAAACTACTCAATTCACTCCGATGAGCATCATTTAGTTTTAATTTCTTAAATAAACTTGTTAACCAACACGATGGCATCAACTAAATCAGAAAATCATTTTGTTTGGTTGGAAGACACTCTTTCCAGTTTTCTTAACGACCCAACCGAAAAGACTAATTTTGTACAAAGTCAGCTTTCAAAACTTGAAAATAATAAGAAAAGTGGCATTTCATATGCCACCGCATACGACGAAGGTGATTGGGGAGTTGTCGAAAATGACAGTCTTGAAAACTACCACGAACAGAATCCCAAATTTGTTGGACTATTCGCCAACAAATTCAACAAGTCTGTAAAACTGGCTTACATTGGAGAATATTCAAAAGCATTAAAAGAGCTTCAGGCGTTGAAAAAGGGTGTGGCACTATTGAGTGGAGTTCATGTTCGTTTGGCAACTCCCATACAATATTTGCTAATGAGTTTGGAGTGCGAGATTAATCGATTAAGTGACAACGTTTGTCAAGAAAATGAACTGGAAGGTTGGGACAAAAGTTGGGAATCTATGGATACTGATGGAGCTTCACAGGCAGTGCTTTTGTACATGAAAGCTAGTTTACAAAAGGAATTACATAGAGAAAGCTGGGAAAATCAGTATCAGGACCACTTATTAAAGGTGCGGCAAACCGACGCCATTAATGCTATTTATCTAAGAAGCTTTGAAACTACATTTTTAATTTGATTATATTTATCCAAAGGTTGTGAAATTGGATCCAGATTACCATGTGTGGTATCATTACGCTTATCACAGCATCAGAAAATTACGCCGAGTTTTCAGCAAGCGTGCACAACATATCCGAGCTCCGTCTGAAAATGAAATAAAAGTTTGCACAAAAGCATACGAACTGGCACCAGATTTGCTAATGACAAACTTTGATTACGCTACAATGCTAAAAGATTGCTTGTGGGTGAATGTGTATCGTAAAATATTTCCAAGGGCTAAGGTGGATTTATTTCCACTTCCAGATTATGATGACGCATACCAAAAATGTTGGGCTGCATTTGAGTAAGTTGAAATAAATTAAGGAAAATTTTGTTACAAAATCAGCATATTATTATATTTTTAGAATTAATCATATTGTTTAATATCTCTACAGAAAAGTTGCTGCTACCGCGGAACAAATTGGATTTACTGAGTGGGACTTAAAGATAACCATTCAAAAGGCAGATTTGCTACTAAACGTGTATGGAACAAAAAAAGATCGTGATCAAGGACTGAAGTTGTTACATGACACTTTTAAAGCATATCCAAACAACGCATTCTTGCACCAAAAGTTTGCAAAATTATATAGACATGTAAGCTTTAGTTCAACATAATATTATACAAGTTTATGTACAAAATGTTGCTTACATTATTCCACAAAATCAAAATTTACTTTAAATGCAGGGTTTACCAAATGAGTTTGGAGAAAACGGAATATTAAAGAACTTGGATAAGTGTCACTTCCACTTGATTGAAGCACTACGACTCAAACAGCAAAATTATTTTGAATGTTTGAAAGCGTACATGGACCTCCTTCCACAGCTACGTTGCCCTTTGCCCACTGAAGAGGCGATTGGCATTTTTAAAGACACTGTAGAAAATACTACGTCACTGATCAAACCTGGTTATGAAGAGGCTCGGGTTCGCATTTGGAGAGGCTATCTAACCTGGCTTCACAGAGCAACTGATAGAAAGTCCGCTGTCTCCGATTGGTTGTATGTTTGGGATAAGTATCCCGAATTCCACAAAATGTTGCTGGTATAATATAAACTGAATTGATTGAATATGTAACCCCCAAATAGATTAGCCTACTAATTTTTCGATTTTGTGGTATGCTTTCAGGACACTCTTAAAAAGCCATTGTTTTATCTGCACGGACGATACAATGCTACAAAACAAACTTGCGTTCATAAAACCGACCTTATTCGAGTTCTTGAAGAAATGAAGTCTGAAGAGTCTCCTCAAACCCCTAGTATTTCTGCGTTTTTGATGGAAATACAGCGCAACCTTCACTCTTTTGGTAGCACATGGGAAGCAAAGGGGAAACAGAGCTCACATCCCAGAACACAAAATATTGGAGCTGACGCGCTTTCCCGTAGCTTTCAACGAATGGCCGTTGGTCAGCAACCTGAGAACAAAAGATCAACAGGACGAGAACATCCAGTCAAGGGAAGTAAACCTGATCCAACAGATAATTGGAGATGTAATTAAAAGTTTTCCATAAAGTTGAAATTTATCAATGTGTATAAAGTGTATTGTTTTATAATTGGTAAATTCTTTTTGCAACGAACAATAGTGGCCTAAAACTGTTTGAAATGTTGTTATTTAGATTGAGGATTTTTACATTGTTACAAGGTTTAAAATTGTGAATTATTCAAAACTGCAGATTGATTGCTTAGCACTTTTACTTAGAATCCTATAGTTTAGAAATTACAAATACTTATTTTGCATGAAATGATGTTTTACTGCGATTTTCGCAATTTGCCATTTTTACATGTTTTCAGTACGAATCTTTGTAAGTGGATTGATGGACTTAATGATTTAATCGTAAATAAATTTTTGTTTCGTAAAACACGCCTATATGTTAAAAAATGATATTAAAATTACAATATAATAAGGTTTGTTGTTGACATAATGTGACAGCGTATTACCGTTTAACCTTGACCTGCTACGTGAGACCGTAACCCAAAACACTATCTATTAGGTTTCACAAATATTAGTTTCTCCACGAAGCAAAATGGAATATATTTTTTTAAATTGAGGTAGCAAACTCAAATTGTTCAAATAACACTGCATCAAGGTAATTTCACACAATTGAGATAATTCGTGTTTCATGTAAATAAATGGATCATTTAGATTGTCATTTCTGGCAGTGCTGCATCTTACCAAAAACGTTAGTGCTGTCGTCACTATTCAAGTATAAAACGCAAAGTATGAAAAGCCATTTCGTCGATCTGCAAGTAATCAAATTCTAATTTACCTGCTGATAACATTTTATTATAACCGACTTTCTTCAAATATCAAAACCACATTTACCACATTGAAATTATTTGCTAATAACAAACTTGGTTTAATTTCATGATTGTTTTGTGCATTTAGATTTGATTTTTGAAACAAGTAAATTTTATAAAACCAATTGAAATTAAATTTGGGGCGTATATTTCAGAGAGAAACTTACATGGCTGAAAAACCATACGAACTCAACCAAGATTAGTTACCTTGTCAAATTTGCCTGAATATCACCTTTTCATAATTTGAAGGCCTTCTATTTTCTGCTAGTTTTAAATACTTGAAACAAAAATGTTAAACAACGAGGAACAAATGGCTTTTAGATTTTGCAACTTCATTCACCGGTTTCTACCAGGGTTTTCGTTTTCCTGGAATCAGGAGTATACATATTTGTGGTGGCGAGGACCCTTCTATAAACGCATTCCTCATGTTTTATCTATTGCCTGCGTTGGAGTATTTGGCCTGTTGCAATTCCCACTGATATTTAGTTTCACGATTTTATTTCCTACTCAATATTTCCATCCATCTAACAAAGTAATATTTTTATTAACCGGTGTAGGTTGTTGCACAGTTTCAATGTTGATGTTTATTTTGAGTAAAACAAGAATTCTGATAACGCTTAACTCATTTATGGTGCTTCTAAATCAAATAGAAACAGGTAAGGAATTTATGCCTAAATTAAGTGTTTCTCCAATTTAAAGTATTTTATAAAATCTTTCAGAAGCACCATCTGACTATGACTACAAATCCATCGATCGCAAAATGAAGGTCATGATAATGGTGCCACTTCCCACGTTTTTCGTAGCTCCATACGTAATCGCTATTGGATGCAAGCTTACAGATCTTGACGCTATGTATTACTTTTTCGAGGCAATACTTCCCAATCCAATGTACCGAGATATTCCTACAATAATATGTGGAGATTTATTTAGATTTATTTTAAACTTCCTATTGTCAGCAGAAACAATACGCACTGCAATGTTTATCTATTTATGTTGTTGTGTTTTGCTTAGTCGGATAATGAAAATAAGCAAGTTACTGGCTTCCGATTTATGTACGGTGAACAAATTTAAAAGGTACTACAGTTTTTTAAAAATCTTGTTTGAAAACATGCAACCAACTTTTAATAATGCAGTTTATGTAGCTCTCACGATGGTGTTTTGGATAGAAGTAGTTCTAATTTGGATTGTAGTGAGAAAGTCGCCAGCAGATATTTCGGAGTTTATTTACTTTTTGGTGCTATTTGCTTCTATCTTAATAGCGTTTGTGTTATACTTAATTCTGAGTACCGTCTGTAATTGGCTCCAAACATTGGAAACAGCAGTAAAAAGACAGCAATACAAAGTGCTTTTTAATAACTCATGTTTTAAAACAAGAAAAACTCGTATTGACTTGCTGACTGTGTGTGCAATACATCCTATTATTTTGATGTATGGAATTTACTGGCGTATTCAATATAGATTTATGATAAACTTTTTTGGATTGATAGTTCTACGATCGCTAGAGGCAGTTTTACTATTTAAATACTAAATATATTTTATTGTTGGCTTGAAAATGTTATTTTCTATCAGCATATCAATAAAGTCATGTAATATAGTGTATTGAATCAACATTTTTGCGAATGAATAGAACACGTGTAAACTAAAATAACTGGTTCCAATTGGTTTTACGATGACTCAGAATCACTTGACGTTAGAACGTTTACGAGATAAAAACTTTGTTTACCAGTTTATTGAGGCGTTTTTAGCAAAAACCAATTTAAAAAATCTACTGTAATTGCACTTGGTAGAGGAAAAGCATTCTAGATATTGCAATTGAATACTAAAATATTCAGGTGGGTTGAGGCTGCAAACATACAAATCACGAATGCTAGTTCAGACATCATTGTGATAACCATTAAACTTATTTTTTATAAAAATGTCGTCAAAATGCCATAGATTTTATATTGTTGTATATACCTGTGACCAAAAATCTAAATGTTTTGTCTGAGCACGCAATACCCCGTTCCCAATGAACCCAGTATGATGTCCGACAACCATCTGTTATTAAATGCACAGCAGTAGAACCTGTAAATCAATTTTATCTTTCACCGAGTTTACACGTAAAGTGTGTGGTGTTTTATAAGTCTGAGTCTGTTCATTTTTGTGTTTCTTTTTTAATAAAAATGAAGTTTAACGAAAAATTAATGTTCCTGGCAATAGCAAATATAATAACAGTTTTGGCAATTACACAAGTAGCGGCTCAGAATGTATCACAATATAACAAAGAACTTTCTTCACATAAATGTAGTTCTTCATGTAAGAAAAACGTTGTAGCTGACAGATTGCATACAGGTAAGTGCATTTAGTTTAACAAAAATGTTTTCAGATGACAGTTGACAACTGATAAAATGTACTTTTATTTTTGCTTGCACAGAAAAACAACACAAAGAAGAAATCACCAACCAAGACAACCTGTTAGTAAATGTGACTACCTTACACAATAAAATGCGTAACGCCACACGATTACTCAAAAGTGTAACTCAGGTTATTTCTCGACTAGAATCAAGATACAGTAAAAGTGTTCAGTCGTTGAACTCCAAGTTGAATAAGAGTTCACGTGCAGCTTTTGAGTTAATTAAAGGAAAAACTAGCACTGCCAAGGAAAGCCTTGGCGATCGAGTAACTAAGTTGTCGTACCTAACCACCAACGTGAGCCAAGCACAACTTAAAAGACCTGCAAACACGTTTGGCCCAAAACAGCAATTTGATAATAATGAGGACTATTATTATCAACTTGAATACTTGTACTATAATATCACTCAAAAAATTGATGACCTTGAATACTACAAAGTTGCAAATCTAACGCTAGATGATTTTATGTGGCGACGAAACTTCAGAACGGTTAATAAAACATTTGAAAGAATTAACTATTGTAGAGCTTGCTTATGCAATGGATATTTGGTAGGTCCTATATATTTCTTTCCAGCTCCGTGTTTGTTTAATTGCAATTTTATAAGTTTTTAGGAATTTAACTATGGGCTCAGACAAACGTATTTTTAGATGTACTTGTAATGCCAATAATGATTAAATTGCTTTAGTTGGATTATGAAAATCAACCAAAGGAATGTTGTTCTAGTTGGTTTACATGATTATTGCAAAAAATACTTCCTGTGTACATCTCAGTTTTGTTCGAAATGATATGCAATATTATATTATCGTGTCATATAAATAGCCGGTATAAATAAATAAGACAGTAAAACATCATAAAAAATTTCGTTTTAAAGCTAAAGTACACGTGATACGTTGGCCCTGCTTTTATTACTCACAATGGATGTTGTTATAAAATTTCATATTCTGATTTTAAAAAATCATAAAAACTGCAAGTAAAATAATCCTCGAATAACAAAAAATAAATGAATCAACTTTTTACAACTTACTCATATCAGTGCATTTATTTTTTACTAAACGTTACCAAAAACAACAAGAACCAGTTTTCTCTAGTCTTACTAGATTTACCATAACAAACAAAAGTCAGTGCAAAACACAGGCACGCTAGTATAATTACTAACACCAATTTGCATCTTCATATCACGCCAAACAAAATACATCAAGCAATGCTATGCATTTTTCTCTAATCACAAAAAAGCATAATATCATGAGTTAGATTTCTATGGATTCATTTTTAACATTTTGTTATGGTGTACCCAATGTACTTTTGCCCTATTTACTCTATCTTGTTAAATTTGTATGTGGTTTAAGTCATTAGTATCATAAACCATAAAATTGTGCGAATGCTTTGAACGTATTATACGTTAGTTTGACCTTAGTTTGCCTTCTGCTGACTCACTATATTTGATTAAGTATGTGTTGATCTATGAACACATACTTGTTTATCAGGAAAATTTAATCCCAGAAGGGTTTAAACTGGTTGGAAAAGGTTATTGAGTACATCCAGAAAGTATATTTTTGTATAAAAACCTCTTCTTCTGAGTAAATGCTAGACAATATTAATTTACAGCTTCAGTAGAAACCATTTAAAAAACAGCGAGCAGCATGCATGCAGCATGCAACACATTTTAGCTTCAGTTTTGCTATTATCTGTCTCACTTTCTGAATTATCGTTTCCCGTGAACGCTAATTTTTGTAGCTGTGATTTAACACCAAATACTAATTTGCAATATTCCGGAACAGGCAATACTGGTGCCATCGAGTCCAACACAAATTGCAGGTTGACAACTTCAAATTGTCATTTCAATTTAAGAAGCAACACTGACATGCAAATCACAGAAAACGATAGCAACGTTGACTGCACAAGCAACACAATGTTTACAATTGTTGGACATAACAACAAAATTGTTGCCAGATCAAACACAAACTCCCATTTTTCCGGAAGTGGAAATCAGTGGGAAAATCATTCTAACTCTGGAACCACATTAACTAGTACAAACAGCGTTATGGAATTACGGAGTAATATAGGCACAAATAATATTCAATCAGAGGGGGACAACGTGATTGCTACATCCAATACAGGATTGACATATAGATGTACAAATAGTGTTATGGAACTACGAAGTAATACAGACAGCAATATCCAAGCCAATCATGGAAATCTGATTGCTACTTCAAACACTAGACTGAGAGTTACTGGGAGCAACTTTCGAACTATTATCCGGAGCACTACAGACCACACGTTCCATGGATCAGGGTAAGATTTTACACATATCCCAAATGTTACATGTATAATTAACAACATTTTTATTTCTAATTTATAGACAAAGTAGAGTTGGTAACCAACTCCAAATTTCCGCAGAAGAAAACAGCAGGATCAAAAAACGCGAAATAGGAGTTGCTGTTGGCCCAAAAGTGACTATTCATTTTGTGGATAAGGCCTTTGTTGACGGACACAATTACAAAATTGGCAAGTTTGCTTTTACGATGAAACCAACAGACAACAATAGTTACGAGATTACAATGAGCAACGGGACGCTAATTAATGGTTTGATGGAACAACGCATCTTTAACGAAAATGAGGCACTTTTAACAATGACTAGAAATGGACGCAAGCACAACCTAAGAATCAAGGGCAGTCTGCTGACGTCAAGTCCTGGTCAAACAATCACACTGTATCCTAAGCACCCAAATAGCATTTGATTTTATACAATGAATTATGTACGTAAAAATTATTTCTAATTCTGTACCTGTTGGAAATATAACACATTTTCTTGTGCCATGAGGAAACAATTGCAATTGAAAATAAAATCCAAACATAAATTTTTAACATATTGACTGATTAAAATAATTTATTGTTTTAGTCTATATAGAGTATACTGAATTTTTAATCTAGCATTTCTTATATTCATCTGATGTCTGGCAAATTGCGCGTTTAAAATATGTAGGTGCCGACGGATAACCGTCTTGACTTTTTATTTTTCTAATGTGGTTCCCACTCCGTGAAATAGTATTCATGTCAATTATGTATGTAACATTTTAAAGATATAGCAGATTATTATCAAACGCTCAAAATTGACACCCATGAAACTACTCATTTTCTAAAACCAGAGGCAGTGATTTTTATTGCATTTTTGCAAAAATATGATGTATCATCTCATCCTGTCACAATCTTTAATACTGTGTAATGTGGCATGTCGAAATAGCAACAGATCCATTTACTAAAACCTATTTAAAACTGCGCACGCAATAGATGACTGACGAGTCTAATCATGCATCTAAATGAAAATAGATTTCCCTTTGTAGCTTACAGAGGTTCATTTTCATTATCAGTGTATCTACCTATATACCAAGTGCGTCATTGCGACAATGCTGTCCAGTGTATTTGCACAACAATTTGCAGCATTCACGTGCCCGCTGCTTTTATGAACAGCAATAGGTAACTAAAGGTTATTGGGTACACCAATATAGCATCAATTTTTCATCAAAATAAGGGTGAATACATACTGAATGCTTTAAATTTGAGTTTTGATATGCATAAGGTTATTGAAGAAAATATACATTTTAGTAAAGTTTTTAGCACCATCCACATGATTAGCAAGTCTGCTGTTCTATCAGTTGTCTCTTACGGTCAAATACAAAGTGTCTATTTCCTGGATACAATACTAATACAAATTATGTGAAAAGAAGCAAGCATATGAGGTTTATAGATATAGCCATAAATGAAAATAGTAATAAAGTAAACAATTATAGGAACAAGATCAGTTATTTATTTATTTTTGAATACCGCTAATAAATTTCAGCGATTTTAGTTATGGGTGACTTGCGTCTTGAGTAATGTCTCCATGCAAAATCAAAAGGATGACCCTTGGGAACTCCAATTACTTACACAATTCAAAAATAGGGAATGCCTAATTAGAGCTAAGCAATTTAAATGTCAATCACATGGCAACATACCGATGATTAATTCGTCTAGTCTAAAAAATTTTACATGGTTACAAAGGCTATAATTAGCAAGTTAAGAGCTCTTTGCACACAAAAATTTCACGCGGACAATAAATGATTGGGTGTTTTAAAATGACAAAACTCCCAATTAGTCTTAACACTTCAAAAGTCAACAGCGTCGCATTGAGAACAAATTAATTGCATGTTCTACGCATTGATATGTTTTATGTTGTTACAAAATTTGATTGACAAGTTACATGACTTGCTGAAACTACATTTGTACTTGTTATGATGTAGATCAGACCATAAAAACAAGTGTTGTCACATGAAGCGTAGAGTACAAAACGGGTTGCCTTGCACAACCTGTAAAATAGTAACCAAAGGGCGTAAGGGTTACCAGATAAAAAATCCAACTCAATGTTAACAATACTGGGTATGGGTTATATATGTAATATTAATAATGTTCTTAACAATAATACATTTTTGCAACTTAACAACCTTGGGTAAATGCGATTTTACTATGCATGTAGCATACGGAAAAACTCAGTGAAAAGTCTTCCAAAAACAAGTTGAAACATGTATACAAAATTCTGGTACAGAAATTCTGTAACAAAATTTCTGTACTTACTTTTTGGTAAGATACTGGTTTATTTATGAGCTTAAATATATGTGAAAGTGCTTGATTGCAAAAATGCAATGATGGATGGGTGCTGCTTTTGCCTGGTTGTTCCTTTGGCTCTCAAATATTCAATTCAGTATGAATTCACGTAAATGCTTATATATTGCTTGTTCTACTGTACAAATTTTACCCGGGTAGAGTATATAATGCTTTTCCTAGCATACGATTTTAACACATTCAACCCAACAATCAAGTAGCCAACAACCTGTTAATTAGGTACTCTTGAATATATTAACACTTTCAAAATGGCAAGAAATATTATTATTTCAGCCTTAGTGCTGCTCTTTCTGAAAGGCATGCATATGTCCCCTGTCCCGCAAGTTGACAGTGTCAATTTTGGCAATTTTGATTTTGCAAAAAATCCCAACTCCCACTTTCTGGGAAGTAAAAACACAGGATTGATAAACAACAACACTAACTCAATTCTGGATACTAGCAACTGCCAGCTTAATCTGAGGGGGAACAACAATGGAAATATAACAGCATTGAATAGTAAAATTGATAGTTTCAACTGCGACGGAATTCAGGTCGCTGGTGTACACAACAAAATTGCCTTCATACTAAACGTCAACACACTAAGTAGAGGCAACCATAACGACTGGGAAGGACGAGCAAATGTAAACTTCAATGTTTTCACAGATTACACCACCCTGAAAGCGACAACAAATGTTAACAGTCATTTTCAAACCCAACATGCAACAATTGTTGCTGGCAGTAACACTAACCTGAAAGCTCTAGGAGAATGCAACAACTTGAAAGCAAACGGCAACATTAACGCGCATTTTCAAACAAACAGAGCTACAGTTGTGGCTCGGAGTAACATGAACTTGTTTGTTTATGGAGACGATTTTACGGTTACGATTCGCAACACCATAAACCATGTGTATAGACATAGAGGTTCACGGTATAACGAATATAACATGGTTTTTATTTGCTACATTCAAAACAACATTTCGTATCCTCATCTTGATTAATATTGTTCTTATTCATGTTTCAGATCTGCCCAAGACGAGTTTGAAAATCTAATTGAAATTTCGTCGGGAAACAGCTCCGACATGCCATGTACCAAGGAAGTTACAAAAGGCTGTGGACCGGAATTTGCCAACAAACCTAGATTTGCATTGAACTTTATAGACGACGCTGTCATTGATGGGCCCAACTACCAAGTTGGAGAATTTTCATTTACAATCAAACCCGAAATCAACAACAGTCTCTACGTGGAGCTTAACAATGGATTGGTAAATTCCCATTCTCAACAAAAGCACACTATCAACGGGAAGGAATTACTTCTTACCACCACCAAAGATGGAAACAAACACTCTTTACGAATTACTGGTGGATTGGTAACTCCTACCTCTGATCGCGCATTTAGAATGTTTCTTTAAAGGGGTTATGCGTTATTGCTGCGTTTCTCTCATGATGTCAAAAAAAGAATATTTACATTTTAAAATTGGTGATTCCATATTTTGTAAATGAGTTTATATAACAATACAAAAGTTCAAGCAATATTACATTTATTTTCTTATTTCTAGCACACAAAAGCTTAGCACATATGTCAGTAAAAATTATATGTACCTTTTTAAATCTTGATCTGTTGGCCGAATTTATCAATAAACGCTCAACTAAATAAAAATTGCCCGCAAATTATAACTGCTTTACCTACTGACTACCAACTTCGTACACATTTTGTTGGCTTAGTAAAAAATATTTCGGATTGAGTTTGAACCAAAGCAGTTAATCCCCTGGAGGTCCGTTACGAGTCAAAGTTCACTTGACATATATTATTATAGCAAGATTGGACTCGTTGAAAAAATCTTGCGTCAAAGTTTCAATTGATATAATCGAAGTCACACCAAGATCATCTTATATGTTCTAAAAGAAAGTAGAAACCCAGTTCCACTTGTTCTCTTTATAAAAGTTTGCTGATGCTGCATTTTCCATTATAAGTATTTGCAAGTTTATAATAGGAATATCATAATAAGAATCATTAATTAGCTTAGCCATAAAGTATAAGCTTGTCACACATTTTTAAGATGAGATTTTTAAGATTTTAAGTTAGTTTTTAAACAGCTCAAATGTCAAATATACGACAGTTTGTTTCTTCAATTTTTATAAAATTGGATACAGTTTTACTCCATATTAGATCTTATTAGCAGTGGATACTGCGAGTTAAAAGAGTCCTGATCAATGCATACGTGGTTATACATACATTGCATTTAAAGATCCAAAATGATTGAGCAAAATGTCAAAGCTAATTAACTGGTAGCATGCATATACTTAAAAAAACACCCCCTTTTTTGGAAAGTTCTAGTCTTTACCAAATGTACCATATAACCTATGAAAACGTGCGTCATGCAAACGAGCACATGGGAGTCCCATGTAATTGGACAATTTAAAATTACAAAACGCCCAATTAGAGATTAACACTTGACATGTCAATCACATAACAAATACCTACCCAATACCAATGACTAATATTGAATACATCGAGTCCTCTGCGCATCATCGGACAAAGTCTTATTGACCAGACACAAGTCCTTACAAAATATTCAAACATGAACACTAACTGATTGGGCAATTCAAAATTACAAAACGCCCAATTAAATTCACACTTGAGAAACCTACGACGTCATACCGATCGGAAATACATTGCACATTGCACGCATTGATGTGAGTCTTTATGTTGTTACAAATTCTGATTGATTTGTTACATTGCTTGTTGAAGTGGCACTTGAACTTGTTATGATGTTAATCAGACAATGAAATAATACGTTTTGTTACATGCAGCTCTCAATACAAGAGTTGCCCGAGCTTGTACAAGAGTATTAAAGGGACATAAGGGCTTCCAACTAATACGCTTTAATAATACGTATTTGCGCATTAATATAAAGAGCCAAATACCAACTTATAATACATTTGTAACGTTTTCAGAAAAGTCTCCACTAGCACTTGAGACGTGTTTACCTAACACAGGAACAACATGCACTTCAGTCAAAAATTAATTATTTTTTTAAAATGATAACTGCAAGTGACAGGTTGTTGCTTTGTTTTCTCTTATTATGCAACATTCAATCAGTTCCCGTATTTTCATTGTTGTTCCACCGGGGTATATAACGCTCTGGTTGGAATACGATTTTAACACATTCAATCCTACTATCAAGTAGTAAACCACCTATTAATTCTTCTTGAATACATTCACAACTTTCAAAATGGGAGGAAATATTGTTATTTCAGCTTTGGTGCTAGTCTTTCTGAAAGGCATGCATATGTCCCCTGTTCCGCTTGATAGTGCCACTTTTGGCAATTTCGAGGCACTATCAAATTGCCTCAAGTTGATAGTGCCACTTTTGGCAATTTCGATTTTGCAAAAAATCCCAACTCCCACTTTCTGGGAAGCAACAACAAAGGGCTGTTAGATAGCAACACAAACTCTATTTTGGATACTACCAATTGTCAGCTAAATCTAAAGGACAACAAAAATGCTCATATTACGGCATTGAATAGCAAAATTGAGACTTCTAACTGCGACGGCATTCAAGTTGCTGGTGAACACAACAAAATTGCTTTCAGCTCAAACGTCAACCAAGAAAGTAGAGGCAACCACAACGACTGGGAAGGACGATCAAACGTAAACTTCAAAGTCTTTACAGACTACACCAATCTGAGAGCAACTTCAAATGTTAACGGTCACTTTCAAACCCAACATGCAACCGTTGTAGCTGGTAGTAACACAAATCTGAAAGTTCTTGGAGAATGTAACAACTTGCAAGCAAACAGCAACATTAACGCTCATTTTGACACAGCCAGAGCCACAGTAGTAGCTGCTAGCAACACGAATCTGCAAGTTACAGGAAATGATTTTACTGTTACTATCCGTAACACTGTAAACCATAACTATCATCATTCCAGTTCAAGGTACAAAAAATAGAACATTTTAAAAATACGTTTAGCCGCAATTAAAAAGCATACATTTTTTATTTTAAATTTATAACTCTCCTAATTTGTTTCAGATCTTTATCAGACGACCAATTTGAAAATCTGATTGAAATTTCCCAAGGAGACAGCTCCGACATGCCATGCACCGAAGAACTTACCGAAGGATGTGGACCTAAGTTTGCCAACAAACCCAGATTCACATTGGACTTCGTTGACGATGCTGTCATTGATGGACCTAACTACCAAGTTGGGGAATTTGCGTTTACAATCAAGCCCGACTACAATAACAGCTTTGACGTGGAGCTTAACAACGGATTGGTGAATCCTTTCACTCATGATAAGCAAACTTTCAATGGAAAGGAACTTCTTCTTACCACCACCAAAAATGGGGTTACACATACCATGAGAATTATCGGGGGGCTGGTGACTCCTACCTCTGATCACACATTTAGAATGTTTCTTTAAATAATTCTCCATTATTGTTGCATTTCTTTAATCATGTCAAACAAAAACGAAATTAGATTTTCAATTCGGTAAATACAGATTTTTGCAAATTTTGTAATTGAGTTTATTTGGCAATAAAAAAGTTCAAGCACTAATTCTTCATATTTGTCTTCTAATTTCTTTACACACATTAACCAGCAGAATATTTTTTTATCATTTTGATTCACACCATTTTTGGAGTTTTCAAACATAACCTAAACTTTTACTCAAACTCTAAAGTTTCACTTGGGCTAATGAGGGTATGATGTGGCATGAGGGCTAGATCCGGGTTTACATGCAAACAAAATAAAAAATGTATTTCCAAACGTATGTGTACAAAACAAGTGATGAGTCATACATACGACTGTCAATAGCATCACAATAAAACATCACTCATCATTCAATGACATTTAATAAAACCTGTTTGGTGTATCGGTTTGTTTGTATATAATTAAAAGCAAGTAACAACAAGTGTTTCTTTACCTCTCTGAACAGAGTCCAAAAAGTAACAATATGCGGTTAGTGATAAGTACACGAAAATGAATTGAAAATTATATAATAATATATTATTATATCATTTTACAGCTTGGTGATTCATTTATCTCAACATTTTTGGGTCTGTTAAATAATGCTAAATGTATTTTGGTCGTATATCACAACATGTCCTTCTCCGCATATACCTATTTCCTATTTGTGGTTTTGTATTCATGAAATGCACATAGTGCTGATACTGCCCAAATTGTTTTTACAGCAGCGCATCTGCTATCATGTGTAATTATGATGCTGTTTCAACAGCAACAGATTATGTCAAAATATAAAGTTGTTTGAATACAGACGTACCCAAAGACACTAAATTTTCAAAAACTCATTGCATAACTAAATGAGCAACAGTAGCGATCCCCCTATCAAGCAGTAACCATTTGTCTTACAGCGTCTAAACTAAAGCGTTTTACAGCATGGCATGACGAAGCATATTTTGTTGCGTTTCTACTGTTAATTACTTAGCGATTGAGATTTTCATTTCTGGTCACGGCTCAACTTCAAAATAAATCTGTGGCCGTGATTTGACAATTTCAGTCTCCAATATCTAATTCTAAGTTTTATAGACTAAAATAGAAACATGAAGCTGGACACGTCAGATTGCCATTTTTATTTAATTAAGAATGCTGGAACACGAATTCAGACTTTTAGAGAACAACAGCAACATTGACTACAGTGAATGTACACGGCTTGATATTGTTGAACAAAATCATTTTCACTTTAATCGAATCATGATAAGCATTAGACAAAGACAGCCACCTTTAACACAGTTTATCTGTAAGTATAGTAAAAAGCAATTATAGCGTTATGGAGTTACGTAAAAATATTTAAAGGCATCAACATTGTAGTAACTAGTAACTGCTAGTAATCTGATTGCAACGTCGAACCTTAGACTGAAAGCCACTGGGAGTCACTACACATTTCCCTGATGACACCCTTGTTGACTGAAGTTATTATAGAATTGGCAAGATCGCATTTGCTCTCACACCTGCCTTTAAAATGGACAACAGAACATCAGTAAAAAGTCAAATGGAAAAGCACTTTGTCAACGAGCATGAGCCACACTGTCTAAAATTAAATCACATGACTAAAAATTTACAAAGCATAAACTACATATTTAGACGTCTGATTTTCATGACACTTTTTCCAAGGATTTCAACAGCATTCAGGTGTAATTTAACAGAACCAAAGAAAGAAAAGTAGGTTTAAACTTCCTTGCTTTTTATACTTGATTATAAATTGTAATTTATTATAACAAATTATTGACTCGTAATAAACCCATAACGTCCGGTTTGTATATTCTAAATTTTCTCGCAAAACTTAAACGTTTTCTAAGTTGAAAACGTTGGTTTATATGTTCCCTAATAAAAGTCATGCTTGAGACCATCAGCTTTTTTCATTTTAAATGGTTGATAGTAATTTTAGTAGGTTCGTGTGTCACGCATTTTGTAATTGGCCGTGTTGAATAGAAACAAGTAATACGACACGAACTACAATTACTTGTCAGTACCATCGTATTTTGGAACGTACATTTGCTCGTATTGAAATGCTGGAAAATACAAAAAATGGGTTTGTCCAAAAACCCTGTTAATCTGTATCGTACCATGGTTTTTTTTCAGCGTATCAACTAATAAACACGAAACCTTCATTTACACAATGCTTGTCAACCTTGAGTAAAGTTACCATGCTTGCTTATAAACCTTAACTTATATTAATCTGCATAGTCACGACATCATACGTTCAGTGTCACAAAAATCACTAGATTTTATGAGAGTTTAATACTAAACTGCAAATGGGTGGTCTCATATTGAGTGTTGGCGTATACATAAGTTTCTTTAGTGAACGTTTAACAAATCGACTTTTGTCATTGCACACAGATATGTATAATTCGTACAAATAAACTGTTTCTTTGTCATTATATGGTGTCCTGTTCTAGACCACTCTACTGCAAAATCTAATTTTGTTGCTCTACTAAAAAGTTTGGAACAGTGTACATATGTTATGAACTACCTCATTATCAAAATATAGTACCATGTTTTAGAAATAAATACAGCAAAAAGCTTTATGTACAAAATAGATTTTTATTCAAGCAACTACACAAGAGAAAATACAATGGAAATAATACAAACGTAGAATGACGAGTTGATATTTTTGCATTTTGAAAACGTTTGCAAAGCATGCACATAGTCGATACACTATACTGCAAAATGAAAGGTTATTGGGTACGGCCAAAAGAGAAGCAAATAAATATGCACGAAAATCCCTTTCCGAGATCAAAGTCGACACAGTAACTTTTCAGAATTTGAATTGTAACCATTTCACTTACGCTTAGCATACAGTATGGCAGAACAACTTCTAGTTTCATTGTCATTAATAATACTATGGCAAACCAGTCAGATTGCAGCTAACTGTTTTTGCGATAGTTGTGATATAAGTGGTAACACAAATTTACAATACTCGGGAGAGGGCAACCAAGGTTGGATTAGGTCCAACACCAATATCAATCTGGGAGTGTCGTATTGTCAGCTCTATTTGACACGCAACATAAACTTAAAAGCCTATGGAGAGTACAATTCGTTGACAGCTCAAAGTAACACTAACAGTTATTTTGAAACAATGCGAGCTAGAATCACGGCGTATAGTAACACAAATCTGAAGGTCTATGGAAATGGATTTAGGGTTTCTATCAGCAATACTGTAAACCATGTATATAGGGGGGATAGTTCAAGGTTTGTTAAAACTAATATTGTTTGATACATTAATTTTCAAATATTGTTCTGAATCGTTTAAATTGCATTTACATAATTAATAAATATTTGTACTGTTTTAGCGAGACCTCAAACAAGCTTGAAAATCATCTTACAGTTTCTTCAGCAAATACCTCCGCCAAGGCATGTACTGATAAAACACCAGAAAAATGTGATCCAAGTACTGCTGGTCCAACTGTGACTTTGGGTGTTGTCAATGTCAATGATACCATCATTGATGGACCTAGCTACCTATTTGGTGGTTTGGCATTTACCATGAAGCCCGACCAGAACAACACTATCCATGTGGAACTCCAAAACGGAACAACATATTCCAATGCAATTGATTCCAACGGAATAGACTCCAACGCAAAAGATTCCAACGCCCGGAATAAGCGCAGTTTGAATAGCCAAGTGGCTGTGCTTACGTCTACCAAAGATGGAAACAAGCAAACCTTGAAAATTACTGGTGGCTTGATAACTCGTATCTCGGATCGCGCATTTAAAATGACCCTGTAAATCTGTGTACCTGTTTATTATGCTCTTTTTATTGATATCAGACAATACTACATATTTCAATTTTATATTCGGTTATTCCTATTTTGCAAATTCTTGATTGCGTTATATTACAATAAATGTTTTTGGCATAGCTCGCTTATTTCTTCTTATAGTTCCTTTCATACAATCACTTAGGAAATATGGCTAACAACTCAAATTCATTATTATTAGCTCGCTGCTTCAGCAGAGGAGCTATTGCAGATGTCAGTGTCCGTGTGTCCGTGTGTCCGTCTGTCCGTAGACTTTATTTTAAAGACCAGGTTAAATCGGCTCTAGACTAGGCTAAATCGGCTCTAGACCAGGTTAAGTCGGCTCTAGACCAGGTTAAATCGGCTCTAGACCAGGTTAAATCGGCTCTAGACCAGGTTAAATCGGCTCTAGACCAGGTTAAATCGGCTCTAGACCAGGTTAAATCGGCTCTAGACCAGGTTAAATCGGCTCTAGACCAGGTTAAATCGGCTCTAGACCATAATAGGGTTATTATTATATGTTTGGATTCATATAATCGTCTTCAGCAGCGAGCATTTTAAATGGTTTACCATGGATGTTTATGCTATGCACAAATACATGAAAAGTTCACTCAGTCATGAAGTAAATGGATAAGTTGAGTTATTTTTAATTAGTAAAATGACACTTTTGTTACCTTTCTTAACATTATCTTTTTGGCGGCATCAGCAAAATATAATAAACTGGGAAAGAATCCAACTTAAACCTGTATAATTTTTTACTGTTTTGATTAGTACCCACTTACCAGACAAGAATTTGCACAGTAATAAGAACGAAAGCCAAGTTTTATAAATTATCTTTTATTTTCAATTTGCAACAATATTTTTTACATATTTAGTTTAAACGACTACATAGTTTTTATTTAAAACACATAATTATTATAATTTTTGTTGTAGTGAAGAAATGTATTTTCATTTTAAAGGAAGCCTTTTTTCTGGAAACAACTACTAGGCATGATATCCGCATGAAGATTATAATGCTACCGACGTTAGCCCACCGTAGACTAACAATGTACCCCGACCATTCAAACCCCAAAATCTGGCCCGAATCTGCTACCCTATTTGTCTGCGGAGAGACAATTACAATTACCCCATCAGTTGTGATAATTGCATAAATTACTTCAAGGTTTTCAGGTAATTAAAAATTTACTTAATTTATCTGTTTTAAACTTTTATTATTATGCAACGTACTTTTAGAACATATATCACATATATATATATAGAACATATATAGAACGTGTATCACAACATATCTCATACAGCGCAGCGATTATTTATTACTTTACCTTGCGGTTATATTTGTGTAAAGTTCCAAATGAAATGTGCTGATACTGACCACAATGTTCACAACAACACCTTTATGACGTGTAAATGTGATGCAGTTTGAAAAGATTGGAAAATAAAAAGGTCGTTGGGTACGCACAATCTTTTCAACACAATTTGTATAAAAGGCTCGACTAATCAACAATTACTGTACAATATCTATTCACGTTCGGACTTGTAATTATCCCAAAAAAATTACAGATAAAGTATGGCGAAACAATGTTTAGTCTTGTTTTTAGTACTATTCACTTCGCAAACATTTCAAATTGCAACTAGTGAATTTTGTAGTTGCGATTTGTCAAACAATGTCAACCTAGATTATGAGGGTTCAAATAATCATGGATTTATTGAATCCAATAGAAATTTTGTTCTGAGAACATCCGATTGTCAATTCAATTTAAGGAGCAACGTTGATGCCCGAATTACAGAAAACAATAGCAACGTAGACTGTACCAGCTGCACAGATTTTGACATTGTTGGACACGACAACAGAATCATTTCTAGGTCAAATACGAACTCACATTTTAGTGGAAATAACAACGTCTGGGATACGACATCTAACACAGGAAGCACATTAAGAAGTACTTACAGCGATATGATTTTGCGGAGCAACATTGACAGTAATATACAAGGGGATGATGCTAACTTGTATGCGACCTCAAACACCAGACTAACGGTAACTGGGAATGGATATCGAGCGGATATCAGAGACACTACGGACCATACGTATAATGGAAGAAGGTAAGCATTACTCAAATCAAAGTAAACTTATTAAAATTAAATCTGCTATCTTGATATTTTTTATATTGATTTATGTTATTTTAGGGAAACATCGCGATCGTCTGGGAACAGTCTTGAAATCTCTCTTGAAGATGGTGCTCCAAAGGTCAGCATAGAGTTTGCTGATGAGACTTCTACTGACGGGCGCAACTATAAAATTGGCAGGTTTGCGTTTACTTTAAGTGTGGCTGACAACGGGCGTTATGAGATCAAAATGAACGGGACGTCACGCAGAGGATTAGTGCAACAGCGCGTTTTCAATAGAAAGGAAATACGTCTTACGATGAAGGAAAACGGACGCCAGCACAGCCTACGAATCAAGGGTGACCTGGTTACGTCTAATCCCGATAAAAGTATTAGTTTGTTTGCAAAACGTCCATGCAACAATTAATTATGTTTGTTTCAAAACTTTCGTGAAATTTGATTTCTGAATTTTCCAAGTTTGAATTAACATAGTTCAGATGCATACTTTGAAATTTGTAGTTGTAAATTCTGCTAAATTTATTTTTAAAATATTCTAAAATGTAATTGCAATAATTGTCTTTTTTGCCAATTGATAATAAAATAGCAAATAAAAATAACAAATTGATGACCATTACAATAATTTATTGTCAATAAACCTGCTATTTAAAAATTACTCCAGCAAACGGTTATTTGGCTAATAAATCTAGCAGTAGTTGCATCACACGTAACGATTTCTGGGTAGCAGATGAACGATAAACGTTAAAAATGCGTTGTTTGAACCTAGTTACTTGTTTAGTATGAAACTTGAGATTTTATTGATGCTGTCATCTCCAATTCATCTGGTTTTTTATAAGTTTCTTTAAATCGATTTTTTTACTCTCATATTCTTCATCAAACAAAATGCTCACTTTACAGCTAAACGTGAGCACCTATGTGCAATTTAGGTTTTCTTTGATAAAAATAGATAACTTTGTACGAAGAAGTCTATATTAGCATTTTCACCCTACTACTTTTTTGCAAGGTTATAAATTTACAAATAACTAATAGGTTTTTTCATGATAATCTAAAATTCGAAAATATCTAATGTTTTGTTTGCTTTTGTTAACATTTACAAAGGGATATTAGTCATTTTAAACAAATAAATATGATTCATAGTAAAAATTTATTTTATTGTAATGATTTTGTTCATAATGCATTGCGGTTGGGTATTTTTTCTAAAAATTAATTTAATCAGTTATTCCACCAAGCCCTAATCCAAACTGTTAGTTCATGTTTGAACCAGACTAATAAAATTGAATGTCAGTTTATCATGCGTTGAGCAAATACGACAGTCGCTTTGTATAGTCGCCATCAATATAAATAAATAGAATGGTCGATCACTTGATGTCGTGTTTTTGCGGTGACACGATGACTGCTATGAAGGATGTTTCTAGCATCTAATGCATGCTTGCTAATTTGCAATGCTAACACGAAGATAAAAGTGTATAGAAACTCAAATATTTGTATAATCAGATTGTCCAAAACAATTTTAAAATATTTTGCGCAAATATGCAGCCATCTGCATTTAAAAATGTTATAATTGAACAGATTTCAATGCATAAGGCTATAAAAGTTTACATGGTACAATGGTTTTTACGCATTGAAAATCATTAATCAATATCAGTTTATATTTTGACTAGTAACCATTTCAAACTACAAAGCTTACGATGACAAAACAATTCTTAGTTTTGTTCTTACTATTTTTCATTTGGCAAGCAAGTCCTTCGTCTCAGGTTCAAGCAAGTTTCTGTACCTGTGATTTATCAAACAATGTTAACCTTCGACATTCAGGATCAAACAACAGAGGCTTTGTCGAGTCGAACAACAATTTGAAACTGCAAACTTCAAATTGTCAATTCAATTTAAGAAGTAACGTTGACGCTCAAATTACAGAGGATAACAGCAATGTCGACTGCACTAGCTGCACACAGTTTAGCATTGTTGGACATGACAACAAAATCATTTCAAGATCCAATGTACACTCACATTTTAAAGGAAATAATAACAAGTGGGATTTAACCTCCAATACGGGAACTACAATAAGAAGTACCTTTAGCGTGATGGAATTACGTAGTAACAAAGACAGCAACATTCAAGGTGACTCCGCCAATCTGATTGCAACATCAAACACCCGACTCAGAGTTACTGGAAGGGATTTTAGAGCAGTAATCAGGAGCACCACGGACCACGTGTTTCGTCAAGTTAAGTCAGGGTAAGAAATCAAATATAAAATACAATATTTTTATAAACTGAATACAATTTCTGCTTCTGAATTTTAGAAAAAGTGGGCATGAAAACCAACTTCAAATTCATCCAGATTTAAGCAAAAGGTTAGACAAACGAGAGACTGGCGATGTTAAGAAACCTACAGTCACCATACAGTTTGTGGACGAAGCCTTTGTTGACGGAAGCAACTATAAAATTGGCAAGTTTGAGTTTTCTCTCAAACCCGCTATAAATGGAACTTTTGAGTTAAAAATGACAAACGGAACATTGGCAAACAGCCAAATGGAGTCACGTATTTTAAATGAAAAAGAGGTACTTCTTTCGGCTACTGGAAATGGACTTAACCATAATCTAAGAATTAAGGGTGGATTGATAACCTCTGGTTCTGGTCAAACTTTGACACTCTTTTCAAAACATCCCAATGGTGTTTAATTTATGTATGGGGCAGCCAATACAAACCAAAACTGGACTTTAATTATATCAGGCGCTTCTGTTAGTGTTTAAATTTGTTTAATTTAGTTACATATTATAGAGGCATAATAAAACATGAGCTTCGATTTGTGCATGTTGGGTTGTTTCATAAATTTGTGCATATCTCATGAATCCTGCAAATTCTAGGGTTTCATATCAAAACTCTTTCATATCATCAGCGTATTTTGCTATTTCATTGTTCGTTTGGAAGTTCAGCCTTCCTTTAGTCTTTGTCAGAAGCTGCGTGTGGCATATTTTTACTTGCAATATTTTGCATGCAATCACGCATTATAATAATGTACAATATCAAATCTGTTTCGTGAGTCGTGTACTTAGAAATAACTTTTATATTAAAGCCAAATCAGACGTAAGCTAAATTATGGATACGATTTTTGAATTGACGTGGTGCACGAATTGAATTCTGCAAAAAGCTTTGATTGCATATTATAAAAACACTGTTCAATTGTTAAATTTTACACGTCTAAATTCTGCCTCAAAAAAAGTTTATAAATTTTCAATTCAGTAAAATAAATACTAATAATACAAATGCTGTTACTAGGCATTGTAGCATTCTTGTCAAGTTGTGTTGTGTACTTCACAGGTTTAGGTATATAATACTGAGTGCAAAAAGTTTTACATAATTCTCAATCTCTCGTCTATTAAGCGTACGTACGATGGGTGGGATTTGGGGTTATTGAGTCCAACATTGTCCTGAGATCATACCCTGTTTATGTCCGCGTATGCGGCAGGGCCAGGGGTTGCTGTATGGCCTTCTGGGCTGGAACCATCGTTTTGCGTTTAATGTTCATGTCAATTCTATTTACTCAGATGTTGTGTCTGTCAATCAACTCAACAACGTATTCGGTTAATTGAATGAACAATACATGTAGCCCAGCTTTTTGTGATAAAAACTTTTGATTGATAGACTTGTTATTTTGTACTTTGGTACTCGAGAAGATACAATGATTTTAATCAGTTACTCTCGTATGAGGGTTTATGTTCAGTAGGTGCTCGCAATATTATACACGTAAGCAATATAACAAAAGTTTTAATTAATTTTATTCTTGTAAAAGCTCATCTATAATGTAATTACCTTTTGTTATCGTAAACATTTGTGGAATCAAAAAATTTTAGAATTGCCCAAAATCCTAGACATTTTGAATAACAGAAGACAGCCTTTCTTCAAAATTCGTTTGAAAGTCAACTATATTTATGACTAAAAATAGCTTTTTGCAAAATTAAAAGTCTCTCTCTTTCCTGGTGCATCAATGGTGGTTGCAAAATGTTATTTTAGTACATCGACGCCCATGAAATGATGCATTTTTGGCAAGTAAGAATGATTCTATGAACATATGTAAAGTAAATTAACTTTATTGCTTCTAAACTTTTACGTTACTTTTAAAATTGTGTATTTTAAATTGGTTGAATATTGCAATCTTCAGTTTCTCTCCTTTGTATCATTGTAATCTTACAGATATACATAATTTCAGAATTCATTTGAAAGTTACTCGTACACAGGATATCAATCTATTCTGTCGGTTATTATGAAATAATTCCTTATAATAAATAGCATAATTTATATTCAGTATTTGTTAAATGTGTTAAAATCAACGTATTTCTTTAACAAAGTCTAATTTTCGTATATTAACCCATATGGCTTATTACAGTTTTGTGTTTAACGCACAGTGTTATTAATAATTTAATAATTGCAGCTGTAATTAAAAACTATTATGTTGTTGTGTTAAAGTAGATTTTCTCTACTAATTAACATTTTATATATACCTTTATATGTATACAATAAGGTTTTTCTTATTAGATTAGAACTATACATATATCACAGTTAATTTTACCTGTTGGAAATATGCAGTGGCTTTGTTCACTTTAATATCCCCTGTGTAACTTGGTGAGCCCTTATATCTAAAGTTATTCTAATTGATTATTATTTAAAATGTAAGACTTCCAGAAATGGGTAACCTATCTAACATAAACTTTGGAATTGTGGCTTGACAGAAATATAGATAAGAGTTTCTAAGTAAAACGTCACATAATAATTTAGTAAGTAGTATTTAAACAAGTTTCGAGTATGAATTATTGATATAGAATTCGTGCTCAAATGCTTCACAACCATTTCTTTCTTAGAAAATTTGTTAAGTTTATATATACCTGCATCAACATTTTCGTAGCTCTTCCGTTTCTTCAAATTCAACCAAATAGCGAACCGTTACCTGACTCTCATCAAAGATGATATACTCGTTGTAATCAAGACCCCAATGCCCAGCATCCTCAAAATATCGCTCTCTGTGTTCACCAAGCGTTACTGTTCTTCCTACATTAACCAGATAACAAAGATACAAAAACTAATAAATAAATGTCTGACAAATAACAAAATAAACTAAAATTTCATACCTTTCCATAGAATAGTTTGTTCAGGATCTGGCTCAAATCTGGAATCACAAGTTTTCAAGCTGTCATATCCATGCGGCATTTGGTTTTCACTTGTGTCGTACAAGTTAACTTTCCAAATCTTGCCCATTTCCGCCTCACACAGAAACATGTACTTCCTGGTGACCCCATTTATCTCACTGGCGTGACAGTAGTGTTGACTTTTGGCAAACATGTCCGCCAAATACACGCCCTATAAAACAAGCATACAAACAAATTAATAAATTCCAAGAACATTACAATCTTTTTGTATTAGAAGTACTATTATATGCAAGTTTTACCTTTCCAAACAAAGCATCGCTAACTTGTGCTGTTAACGGCGCCACAGTCAACCCTTGTTGCAAAATCGAAATAACATTTGCAGCGCTAGTCCCATGCCACAGCAACTGTCGATTCTGCATCTTGGTAGCATCCAGTTTAGCACTGACAGAGGGAATATCCACTCGAAATATCCCATTGACCTTTACACAATCTCCCGTATTGTGAATATACTGCAGAATCATTTCCGCCTCTTCTTTATCCATCGGATTTTGCCTGTCCAACAACTGCATACTGGAACCCAAGCAACGATATATGTACTCATACGGATTTGTACTTTCCACATGATACTGAGCAGCTAGCAACAGACTCTTGGCCAGTCCCAAATTCAACAGACAATTAATTTCAATCAATTTCTGACGCAAGTCCGGATCCTTAAAAATAGGCTCTAGTTTCCCAGCAGAGTAGTCAAAAACGGGAATGATAGAATAAAATTCTTCGCTGTATTTGACAATCTCATGCGCCCAATTTAGCTTGTCCATTTCTGGATTTTGGCTTGGTGCTTTGATATCCTGTCTTTCCCTCTTTTCAATTCTGTTGCCAATATGAGTCAAAAGTTCATTGCCTTGTTTGAGCACGTCCAACGACAAGAAAGGGAGACTGTCGTAATTCGCTCTAGGCGAAGTATTTTGCGACACAATTGTGGCATCGTAATTGTCCATAGGCTTCTTATGAACCAAAGCCAGATTTTTGATCAAACTTAAAAGATTTTTTGGCAATTTGCTCTTCATGCTTTCCCCTGTCTTTTCAATCAACTCAAAATCCACATTAGCTGCTGTAGCATGCTTCATTCGTCTCAAGTCCTTTTTGATCAAACGATACTTTGTAGGAATTGGGTTAAAGTTTTGTACAGCATCCCAACTATTTCCGGTCAAATATCTAAAGTTATGAATGAATTCCTTAATGGCTTCTTTTTCAGTAGCAAATGGCGTCTTTTGATACTGTCCAACTTCACCAACTCGGCCCCATTGTGTAAACAAAATAATCATGTTTTTGCCCCTGAGCTCTTTGACAAGTTGCATTTTGGAGAAATTGTACAGTCCATAGATTCCATAGTTGAGATCCACTTGTGTAAGAAAGCACTCAAATGGAATGTTTTGCGTAGGGTCTATTATAACCTCGGCATTGTCAATGTCTAAACCACAAAGTGGATCTGGTTGGGGTTTTAGCGTGTCTTCCTCACCCTGTTCAATCATCTTTTGCTTTTCTTGGTCAATCAGCTTTTCAGCCATTTTTTCTGCTGTGGTTTTGAAATCGGATATTGGGTCAAGTACAACATCCGGGGAAAAACTGGTGGCAAAATCAGACATGGAATGCCATATTTCGTTGCTTGTGGTTGGAACTTGTCCAAGTAGCTGTACAACGTCATTGCGCTTGTGTTTTATGGCTCGTTCTAAAGGTAACATGCCATCGCCAGACTTTACCTTTAGAGCTCCTAGAGGTTTCAGCATGTCAAAAATTGGTTGAATGTTTTCAAAGTACATGCTGCTCTCTGGATTTGGCGACATTATCAAATGATCCATTAGAGTGAAACCGGAATTGTCCCTCACTTCTAGATTTACCTTTACGGATTTTAGATTTGGTTGCAATTTTCCCTCGAGATCTTTTTCAAACTCGTAGTTTTCGGGGTCAAGCAAAAGCTTAACCATTTGAATGTCATTCAGTCTAACAGCATGCATTAAAGGTGTTAAGCCCTTAGAATCTGGACAGTTGTGGTTAATTGGAATAGAACCGGGAACAGGTTTTAGAGTCAACAACCATTTTACTGTTGGGTAGCATCCTGTCATTACAGCAGCAATTAGTGGCGTGTATTTAGTACCATTAGGTACAGGGGCAATATTGATCAACTTTCTATTGTATCTTACTCCGGCGTAAGACGTAGTGGTCCAAGGATATTCACAAAGTTGATTGGGATTTGTGCCTGATGAAATCAATTGTTCTGCGAAGGTTTGTAATGGGACGTTGTAAGGAATGGGATGCTTCTGCTCCCAGAACAAAGTTGTAAATGGAGTTCTTCCAAATAAATCGGGTTCCATTAATGCAAGTCGTTTCAAAAGATTGTTTTCTTTGATAAAAATCATTTCACAGAGTTTAGTCTGGTGATTTGCTAAAGCGTAGATTACAGCTTGACTGCCAAAGTTGTCTAAGGCGCAGGGGTCCAAACCTCGTTGCTCAAAGGCTTGACATATCCTAAGAACCAAATCGTCATCTAGCTTGTCATCGTAGTACTTTGCCAAAGTATGAAACAGTGTACCTGATTCAACAGCTAAATGTTTGGTTTCTTTGGCTTCGTGAGCTAGCTTAAGAGCAAGTTTAAGACGTTGTGTTTTCAAGCCAATGGTAACCCCAGTAGATAAACCAACTCCAGAAGATTGCAGCTTTCCTACCATTAGATACAGCATGCCTTGCCAGTCATGTTTGATTACTTGTTCTAAGATGGGATACCTTTCTTGCATTTCATGTAGCTGTTCTTCCTCATCTTCTTTTTCAAGTAGAAATGCCCATTTCCATGGCTTTCGTTTTACCACAATTTGGTTTCCTCTTTCTTCGGGAAGTTGGTCTTGCTCTCTTATGTAGTTGCTAATTGTCTTTAAAAAGCTAGCATTATTTTGATAGAAATTCAAAGCACAACTTTCATGTGCATTTTGTACAGCCAGTCCAAAAGGTGTATTGCCGTTTATATCACCTAAATCGATGTCACCATCTTTAAGAGTTTGAGCCAGATAAGAAGAGCAAATTGTAGCTCCACGAAAAGCAGAATAATGCAAAACAGATGAACCATAGCAATCTCTAGAATGCATTTCTTCAGGACTCATTGACGTTGTCATGCGTGAAACAAGTTCAATGGGATCAAAAAATGTGGCGTCTGCAGCTTTGCCAATTTTGACAAAGGCGTAGTGTAAAGGAATGCGACCAAGATGATCTTCTATTTTAAGGTCAGCACCCGCTTTGATTAGAATGTCTTCAACGTCATAAAGCACATCCGTTTCTCTTCCTCGGGCATTTATGGCCAAATGTAAGGCTGTTCTGTTGTCGGCATTTAAAGTGTTTGGATTAACACCAGCATCAAGTACTGCTTGCAAAGCTTCAGCAGCATAGGGTAAAGTTGGTTTTTCTGCGATGTAGTGAAGTAACGAGTTTTTGGAAAGTGGATGAACTTCATGCGCGTCTACACCTTTGGCTAGAAGCTTGGGAATCAGATAGAACGATTTTGCTTCGTTGATGGCGGACAAAAGAGCGAGACCCACGCTATGTTCCGATTTGCTTTTAAAATGGGCATTGGCTCCAGCGTCCAATAGCTTTTCACCTGCGTCCAGATGTCCACTCAAAGTAGCAACGGCCAATGGCGTTTGTAGATTTTCGTCTAAAGTTTCAAGATCTGGTTTGTACTTTAGAAGAGTTTCTAAAATAGGCGAGCCTATTGCAAGATGTAAAGCTGTTGCTGTGCTTTCACTCTTCAGTTTTGCATTAACGTCTACTTTAAGCTTCTCAAGAAATGTTTTTACAATTCCGCAAATTTTATTTTTGTACTCTTCATTTGGCACGCTGAAACGTTTGCGTAGAAATTTGAGCAAAGGAGTGCAACCTTCTTTGTTGTAGGTACTGGCCATTTCAGTTAATGCTGAACGATGATTTTTACAAAGCTTTTCAAAGACAGAGTGGACGGTACTGTCCATCTTGGTAAAGTGGTTTGTCGTGTAGTGCAATAACGTGTTGTCTTCATTGTCCTTCTCAAATGGTATTTGAACTCCAAGGTTCAAGATTGAAGAGATGAATCGGAAGTTTTTTGACAAGGCAGCAGTAAGAATTGCTGAGCTTCCATTTAGATTTTGCCTGACAGGATTGACGCCTAGTTTGACCAGGTAGCTGATACACGCATCTAGTGAAATTAGTAACTGAAGAAATAATAAAGAAACGAATAGGACCATTTATTAGAAGGTTAAGATGTTTAGAAATTTGAATGTTCAGTAAAATATGTTACAAACCTGTTCTTCGCTGTTTGCCTGTTCCTCAACACGTTTCGCTGCCATATAGTGAAGCTAAACAATCAGCAATATTTTTAAAAAATCGGAATATTTTGAATTCACTCCAGAATGTGTTCTAAGAAAGTATTCATTTATGACTTACAGCATTGTTTCCTTTAAAATCTTCACAAGTTGGGTCTACTTTCAACTCATCAACCAGAAACTTCAAGCTTGTCGAATTCGTTCCGTTGTTGCAAACATCCAGAAACAGTGTTCGTCCTAAATATTTAAAACCATTTTAAGCATTTTTATGCACATAGTAACATATGGTTTTACAAATAGCAGTAATTAATTATTTTGCATATTACCAGTGTTATCAATACGGGCATTAACATCCGTTCCTGGCTGCCTCATCAACTTGATAACCAGACCAGCATGTCCTTTCATATGAGCAATAGCCATCGGGGTCATTTTCCACAGATTTTCAGCATTTGGTTGACAACCAGCTTCTATTAACAGTCCAGTAGCAAAGTACCATCCGTATCCAGCACTGTAATGTAGCAAGGTATTTCCCGAACTATCTGTAGCTAAGTGACTAGCGCCATTTTGAAGCAAATAAGCAAGTATATGAGCATGTCCATTCATTGTTGCATGAATTGTTGCAGTTCGTCCATGTTTATCCTTTGCCTCAAGCTTTACTCCAGCCTCGACCAAGCTTTTTACTACATCAAGATGTCCAAACATTGATGCAAGTATCAAAGGTGTAACCTTGAGATATCTTCCGGCCATGTTTCCATTTTTGTCTGTTCCAGCTTTTAGAAGAAGGTCGACTATACCTGCATGCCCAAGTTCGCACGCCATTTGCAAAGCATTTTGACCGTTGGCGGCTAACTTGTAGCGAATGTCGTTTTGCAAAAGTCCATGTTCCTGTTGCTCTGTGACTCTCCCTTCAAGTGGTACCTTTGGCTTTGTATTGTTGACTCGGTCGTGTTCTAAAAGAACTTCGACGTTGTGTGCTCTACCGGCAGATACAGCTGCATGAAGTAAAGTAAATCCTTCACCACCTTCCTTTATGGAGGTTACTGGGTCCGTAGAAATTCCCAGTTGAAGTAGATACTTCAGTGGTTCGGGGCTACAGCACACTGCTGCATAATGGCCCAGAGTCCATCCATGTGCGTCGGCCAAGTTCAAATCAGGTAGAGTTTTCAGCAGAGTGGATATCATATCTGGATTTGGATTTATGGCAGCGCAGTGTAGTGGGGTGAATTGAGGATCGTAGGTGCATTTCTTAGCAACGTTGTTTGGCCAGAATTTGGTTAAGCTAGAACCGGTCTGTTTTGTTAGGGTTTCTTCGTGGAGAAAGTTGAAGCCGTAACCTCCTTTTTCGTTGGCTTTTGCTATGAGCTTGCCAACCAACTCAAAGTGTCCCTTGCGCATTGGCTCATAAATGTTGTAGAAATCCCAGGATGGGACATTAAGCTGCTCCATTATAAACTCAATAAAGGTTGAGGATATGCCTGTATTTTATTATATTTTATTATATAATTTGGATGTTATGTTTTAGTGACGAATAATAATCGCGACCGAAAAGAAAATCATTCACAGGTGCTTATAAGTGCGTTTTAAAGAAAAGCTGCAATTTATAAACTGGTTAATGCTAGTTTAAAAGCTTGAAATGAAGCAGAAAATAAATCATCTTTGATTTACATTGTTTTGAAGTCATTATTGCTACAACTTTTTAAACTTAAGTTTATAGATTTTATAAAGCTTTTGTGCTCATAAAGTTCAATATGAATTATGCTGCCAGACGTCATTTTATAATACTAGCAATAAGATTAAGTGTACAGTAAATTTATTTTAGTTTTAAAATGCAGATCTGCATGTAGCCAAGTTTTCTAATAGTGAAGCAACTAACTTGTAGCGTGTAACAACAACGTTTGATTTACAATGATATAATTTTTGCATTGTAATTTCTGATAATGATGTAGCAACTGCTGCACAATTGTAAAAGCAATACCATGTCTGTTTAGTTTGCCCTGAAGAATAAATATTGCGTGATTCACTTTACAATAAAAAACCAGATAAATGAATATCATGTTAATGGCTCAGAAATGCTTCAGTATATGGCCTATTGACATCAAACTTAATATATAGACTTCACGTTTGTATAAAAATGAAATCACATTGTGTGTGCTTTTACTATAATAGCCCTAATAATTTAACTACTTACTGAGCTTTTCCCGGCAAATCAATCTTTTAGGCTCTTTCCCCTTAATCGTGAATTTTGTGAACCTCCTAGCGTTTGCCCAAAAACGTGTTTTTGTTTATACGTTTGTTGATAAAATATTCTAACTATGTTTGGTTGGTTATAATTAAGGGTTTGTATAAACGATTGCTGTACTGTCAAACAATAAGTTTGCATGCATTTATTATTTATTCGGTTTCTGAAATTAAGATGTATTTTTGATAATGAAAGGTTTATATAATTTTACGAAAAATAGAAATTTCGATATGGGAATAGAGAACAAGTGTTTAAGCGCTGCTAAAATAAGATTTTGAGAACTTTCTGCTTAGAAATAGAGGTTTGACGTGATATCGTATTACGAAGATACGTATTTTAAAAAGTTTTGTGTAATGAATTTAAGCTCGGATTACGGATGCTACAATCTTATTAAGACATTGGTGCACGTGGTGCATTTACATAATAGGTGATATAAGCAAAGCAGTATTAAAGACTTTCAATTTACATTGTACATACCTTGTTTCAAAGCCATCCGAACCAAGTTAGCTCCATCGAAAGTAAGTGGTACAGGTAAATTGTATGCAGTTTCCTGGTCATGTAAGAAAGCGTTGTTTCCTTCCATTCCGCCTCTCCCAACAGTGACTTCCCTCAATGCATAGCCATACATCAAATGTGACCCACGACCAGTTTCTTCCTTTGACAGTATCAAAGCCGGACAATTTCCAAACTTTTGCAATGCCCTCGGCGAAGCCTTGTACAGCATCTTGAATGCCTCCCTGTTTTCAGTTTTTATTGCGTAGTCTAGCGCAGTTTCCATGTTTTTGGTGCTTCGTCTAACGCCCAACGAATATATTTTCTCTGGTTCTTCGTACATTAACTTCATAAGCAGTTTCATGTCGTTCATCAAAACAGCTCGCATGATAAGACGAGAATGAGACACCGTTGAAATGAAAGGAAGTTCCACATTTGATTCAAAAGTGGGATCCTTTTCAGCTCTACGCAAATATTCTTTGGCTTCTGAATCCTGCTTTTCTTTGTTTACCACAGACTCCATCACAATATCTACTAATGCAGATTTTTGATCGGGCTGTTCGGCTACCCGAGTTTTCTTGGATGCTCTTGTGATTCCATCTTCCAGTGTGTAACCGTTTGGTACGTTCGATTTGTCTCCACTTTTTCTTTTACCGGTGCCATTTTGGACCGAAGAAGCAGCAGCAAGCTGTACGCCTCTAGGTTGCCTAGATCGCCTCCCGTCCATCTTAACTAAGTAAAAATGCAAACTTTCTAACACTTCGGGAAAATAAAGTTTACGTTTATTATTTACCGTTCCGAGTTAAGGGAAGTTTAGCAAGCAACTGCGGCGTTCACCGGGTTGCTCTTGGTTTTATATGAAATCAAATGAGAGCTCCAGTTTTCATCGGTGTAACAGATAAGGTTAAACAGTACATCAACGCAGGGTATAATGTATGGGGTTTTGTCCATGGACCAGATCCACTTGACAACGACCCATGCCCAGTTTCCAGAACAACAAATGAGAAATCATATATTGACAGGAGCATTGAAAAAATTACATGGAAACACACCAATCACTACAAACCAATCAACTACTTGTTTGCTTATGTCAGTTTGTTTACTTATCATTAATAAGTGCAACAATTCCTTGTTACTGCTTTGTCATTTGAGTTTGTAAAACTTGGATATGAATATATTGTCGTGATTGCACACGTGAAAGCTTTATGCGACTATAATCGTGACATCAATAAATCTTACATGACAATGCAAAAATGTTTGATATTTGAATAGATGGTTTTGGTTTGAAAAATGGAAATGTATTTTGCATAAAATATAACTAACATGCAAATTTAGACTGGCCTTGATGCATAACTTGAACGTTGCTAGATGCTACGAAATACCGCATTGGATTCAATCTCAGGCATTCAATATGTCGAGATTTCCTTTTATAAATTAGAAGGCTTAAAAATATTGCACTTTAATAAGCGTTATCAAAAGTACTTCAGACGTCAGACTAGTCCGACATGTAATAATCCAACAACAAAGGTTGAATTTGAACACGATTTTATTACACGTGCAGTGCTGGTGTGCTCTGAATATAGTTTCTCATTTGTTCACCTTCATTTGTTTGCGTAATAAGGGTTATTGGGTACATTTTGTGCTGATTTGTAGTGCTTGCCACGTTGCCGGATTTTAAATGAGACCAACTTCTTTCTGTGCTTGGTGCAGTTGCCATGCATAAAAAAGAAACAATATGTTTACCTGGGACAAATTATAGTACATGGAATTTTGCACACGGTTTTTTGCATTTTACAGTTATTAATAGTTTTGTGATTATTTGTGTTTGCTTAAAGTTGCTCGGCGTATTAGTTTCCTTGTAGTATCTGTCCGTACTACTTCTGAAGTCTTGCAGAGATTGGACTTACGAAACACCTGTCTTCCAAACTTCTATCTGGAGTCTTAATATATTTACAAAATAAAATTATCTATATATTTTTGCTTTCTGCAGAGGCAGACAGGAAAAGTACTGAACAATGAGTAAAATAAAAAATATGATGTATGAAAATGATCTTGTTAAGTTTACCTTATATAGATGCACAATACAGGAAATATGTTTTACACCTGGTTTGGGCAATATGTTTAATAAATGTGTTGGTTTATTTCAATCACAACAAAAACGGTAAAGATTATTTAAATTGTTCATGTTATTTTTTTTATTACTGTTCATCAAAAATACATTGTTTGATTTTAATTAAAACTTGTTGTTTTGTTAGCTTTATAATTATACGTAGTTGTACATAGTGTTCAAAGAAAAAAAAATACAAAATACTTGTAACTGAATAAAATCTAAAAATTTAGTAACAAATTTATAAATAAAGTTAATGGATAAACTTAATCGATGTATAAATTTTGGCTTATGGATACCTGAATGAAATGCATTTGTTTAAAACACTTCTACAAGTAACTAAAGCACCATACAGTCAAAATGTACACGATAGCCAGAAAACCAGAAACATAATACAAATTCCAGGATTTCTGGGATAAGATATTCTTCTTCTTAAGCATACCCTCTACTCTAGCTAATTTACCATTTGTTGGTACATTTTTAATACCAATCACTTTACTAATTAGTGGTACAACATCGACATTCTTAATTGGCTTGCTAGTTATATAGCCAGACTTAAATGCAGGTCCTCTGGCAATGAGAAACGTTCTCATGCATTCAGCAGTATGCAAATATCCATGTGAGCCCCATGGTCTAATTTCCCCTTGTCTTTTCGGCCTTTGCTTGTCGCTCAATCTTTTGAAGCCCCATCCAGGTTCTGCCAACAGGACAAATTCATGTACTCTCCTGTTTTCACAGAGAAAGTAAGGTGCGTTACATAACTCGGATTTTCGTAAAACTTTGAAGTTTCCACTTTCAGCAGCGGTCTTTAATTGGGTGTAGAGCTGATCTTCTTTGCCAATTTTAGGTACTATCTGAATAACTGGTGACCCACCATACACTGCACTGACCAGCTCAGACTTATCTATAGACTTGTTCAAATCAATCACTCTGTCAATTGTAACTTCTTCGAGTCCATGATCGCTCAAAATGATTAAATTCACTTTTTCGTAAATTTTTGCATCCTTCAGTTTTTCTATAAGAAGGTTTGCTCTTTTGTCTGTTTCCTCCACTTGCGTCAAAGTTTCTTTGGCATATGGACCATATCGATGACCGGTTAAATCTGGTTCGTGAAGATAGAGAAATACCAAGTTTGCGGGCTTTGTTGAATCAGTTAACCAGTTAATTACTGTATCCACTCGTGATTCCCATGTAATAGTCTTGTTATAGCTAGGAAAGAAATAGGTTGGGAACAAACTGCTATCTGGACCATAACCGTGGTCTGAGCCAGGCCACATCATACAACCGCTTATTCCTCCTTGTTGTTCGTTTCTTATCCATAATGGCAAAACTTGAGGATCGTAATTCCAAAATCCAAATGTGTTTCTTTTGCCGTCAATTTTACTTCCGTACTTTGTATCATAAAAGTTTTTATCCACTATTCCATGTGCGCTGGGATAAAGACCGGTACAAATGGATTGATGATTTGGAAATGTTTTTGAAGGGAATACTGGAATCATGTATGGACACGTGGCACCAGACAGGGCGAGTTTTAACAGAATGGGTGTTTGAACTGGGGTTATGTAAGAATGTCGAAACCCATCAAAGGATACAACCAAAACAATTGGAAGGTCTGAAGTTCTCGCTGTTGACATCTCGTTTATGATTATGTGAAAAATGATATACAGAAAAAAATTACGCTATGCAATGAGTGCAACTCAACACATCACAAGGGATTACCTACAAAAGCTGCGTGTATAGTAAATGCATGGATTTGGAATTTGATTCAATACAGGTAAGCAAAGATTGCAATAATAAAAAAACACCAGCTTGTGTAGCACGCTATTGTGGTGCTTGTGTGGCTAAATGCTGACTGAGGAGCCGTGATAAAATTTCACAGGAGTATATCCATACTCACGTGTGATCGATAAGAGCAGACACAACGGTGTGTGCATTTTCTCTGATATTTCTATGCAGTTTTATATTTTCGGTGTGCAAAACGTCACAAAATGCATATCCGTCCCATTAATAAATATTACTAGAAAATTTTGTGACAAAGATAATTCCAAAATTATAAAATTCCTACATACTTTAAAGTTACCAACAATGCACTATTTGCAGTTAAATTACTTACAATAAAAAATACATTAATATAACTAAAGCCAAATCAAAAATCATTAAAAATTAAGAAATTAGAAGGTGGAGGTACGGTTATGTTGCTTACCATCACAAAAATTGTATAAATTTAATATCTTTGATTGCATAAAAGTTTCATGTTAAAAATTTACCATCATATAAAGCCCCACCAACCTACAATTTTATTGTTGTTGTAAATCTGAACATAAGATTCTATTCGATCAAGACTACCACTATAGTGATTAATCATTGGCATAAAAGAGTCAACAAAACATATCACAAGTAGCCCAGCAGAGCCACCAGAATTTCCTAATCCCAAACTGATATACGGACTAAAATAATGGACATTTTTTCTTACATGATGTTTCTGAATCCATGCCCTCTGAGTTTTCTGTAAATGTCCAAACATAAATTTGGGATAGGAAAAGAAACTTTTGTGCTGAAATGTTATATGAAACAGTTGTTGATACTCTAGTATAAAAACAAATCATACCTATGTACCTACATATTAATAAGGTTACAGAATCAAACAAATGGTATTGCGATTTTACTTATTCTATTGGATACCTATCTACGTTACATCATTTCATATCCAAAAGATACACTATGAACCCGACTTGGAAAAGGTACTTATGGATGGTGTGACAATGACTGACAGACAGCAAAAGTTATATAGAGCTCGAGCGGAGGTATACTTCACCGTAAACTAATTTTGCGTGTGAAGGTATGTGCTGTCAAAGGCCTTTTAAGAAATTCATTGTTGAATCGTAAACATTTCCTACAGGAAAACATGCACTACGTAAACCAATGGTCAGCAATTCTCACTTCTCTATACATTGAACCGTATCAAAAGGACCAAGGCTGACAATAACGGGAAATGAAAGAATTACATATATTTACATATTGTAAGAGTACATCAAAACCAGCATTGGATGCTGCCAAGCGCTTTTTTGTGTTTGTTTTGGTGTGTGATGGTTTTCAATATAATATCCCAAACACCTCAACACACAAAACCTGAGAAGCACAGAAAATTGAAAAGTAAAATAATTTTCAAATAGTTTCGAATTTAATTAAATTATATTTAAGTTCAAACAAAGTTGCTTTCAAAATGTCAAATCCTGACAACAAAAAGCTAGATAACGTTCCATTACCAACTGCCGACGCACCAAGGTTGGATGATGGCCCATTTTGGCAAGCATTACAAAATTCCCTGGTACGTATTATTTACTAAACCGTGGCGTTAAAACGCTGTATAAGTATATAATTATATGGTGCAACTTATTCCAGATTATGGACATTATATTCAGCTTTCTTTCTATAATTGATTTGAAAAACTTCCGATTGACAAACAATGCCTTCAGCCAAGTTGGAGCAATGGCATTGTTTAAAAAAGCTTCCAGACTCGGTTCAGTTCAAATGGAACACCTAAAAGAGCTTACTGATATTATACGAACAAGTAGAGTCTTCCCTTGTTCCAAGTTTTGCTTTCGAACTGGACAGACGAAAAATCTAGAAGAAGATGCTACACTAAAAGATTTTTTCAAAACAGTGTCCCCATTCATAACAGAACTTGGAATTGAAAAGAGAACTGGACACATCTTTTTCTGCAAAAAATCAAATATCGAAATTGAGTACCCAAGCTTACGAACGTTACGTATTACACACAAATGCCTTGCAAAGCAAGATATTGAAGATTGGACAAAGGACGTTGCATTTTTGCAAAACATTATTACCCACTCTCCTTTACTGGACACCGTGGCTATAAAAAGTTTCAACTATAATGCTGAATTTATTTCCAAATTTCTAAATGCTTTGGATAACCCACAAGGACGAAACATTAAGCATTTAGAATTGCGCGGAATAGTGGCTTCCCGACAACTTGAATTGGCTACTTCACTTGGGTTTTCCCTAAATACTCTAAAGTTGGAGTTTCTAAACCTACCTGATGTAAGTCCAAATAGCATTTCGTCATTTCTGGCAAGCCAAACAGATACTTTACAGGAGTTGGAAATTGGCAGTTTTCCGGCACAAAAATCTAACACCGGAGTTATTTTCCCGCGCATGAATTCATTAAAAGTGCTCAAACTGCGTTGCAGATTCAGTTTGGGCATCACCTTTTCAAACATTTTGTACGCTCAACAATTCCCCACATTGAACCAATTAACATTAGACGTCCACTATAGATTTTTTTACGAATTTGGATCGCGTCAGCCCCGGTGCGACACTGTGACAACGCTAGCGTTACCAACAATGGCTAACATGTGTTGCGTGGAAATAATTCAGAGTGCTGACCGGTTATTTCCCAATTTGAAGAAGTTGAGAGTTCCAGCTCGGAATGAGGTTTGTTATCAACTGAACAATTGTATGAGGAATCTTGAGGAACTTACTTTTACAAAGGGAAACCAAGAGGATTGCTTAGGAGCACTTACGGGCTACCGGAGTAAAGAACTAAATATGATTGAAAAGCATTTGGAGGATCATGAGGAACTGGTGTATGAGGAAAGGCGCAGTGAACCCCAAGGATTTTTACACAGTAAGTTAATGTCCTGTTTCGATATCCGTCACCGTAGTAAACTTTAAACCAATTAGTGAATAGGAATTAAAATACCAAAATATTATCTGAACATTTTGTGTGCATTTTATATAGATATCAAAGTACTCAAAATTGAACAAGAACTTGAAAGGGACTTTGATTTAGTGTATCACCTTGGATTCAAGAAGTTGAGATCGTTAGAGCGTCTAGACTTACGGAGAGGAGAATCGTCAATCAACCCAAACAAGGTTATTAGAAAATACATTTAAAATTCTTATAAGCGTAAACAAATTGGTATTTGATAACTGGAACTATATTTCTTTATGCATTAACAGGTAAATGAGCAAACTCTGGTTAAAATGAGAGAACAATTTGAGGTCCTAATCTTAGAAACTGATATCATTCGGGGAAAGCAACCAAAACAGTGGAAACGTGAACGAAGTGTACATCGTTTGCCTTACATACCAGATTAGACAACTGCATACTCATTTTCGAATTTCTCTTTCATGCTGTTCTCGTTTGCAAACAAATTTTAACAAAATCAAAGACAAGTTTAAGATATTTATTTAACCATAACTTCATTTATTGTAATCATTAGTATAATTATAGGCAGTTTTCGCACTTCTATTGCAATTATGCAAACAAGTTTGCGATGAATATTATTATTGTAATGTATTTGGGATGACCGAGTATTGAATGATTTACTTGCGTGGGTAATTTGCCTTAGTTTTAATCAGTGACTTCTTTATTAAAGGAATAATTTATTAAGTACAAGATAATGTTTTTTTATCTATAGTCTCTAGCTATTAGATTAGGTCTGAGGAGGTGAAGCCCGAAGAGAGCATGTGGTCTCATTTCTGGTGTGGCTTCACTTCACACTTTAGTCATAGGTGTCGTGTCCTATTCGTGATGGCAATGGTTTAAAGGTTTGGGGATTTGTGAGACAATATCCCACATTTTCCTCCTCTCTCTAATTAGCTGACCGGCTTGGTCCAGGCTGCCCGTGCGTCAGTAGCGGCGGCGCCTCTGGAACAATCCCCGGTTCTTGAGGTGGAGCTCTATGTGACCTCATGTGGTCCACGTGTCGTTTGTGTTGGCGTCCCCCAACATCTACGAGGTAGGTGACAGGTCCCCATCTAGCAACAACCACGCCTGGTGTCCACTTCTGATCATTCTTTGAGAATGTCAGGACAAGTACATTGTCTCCAGGCATGAACACACGCATCTTCGTACTCTGGTCGAAATGCTGTTGTTGCGTCGCTTGAGCCTTTCTTGCTGTTGTAGCGGTATCTGGGTGGACCAGTGTCAACCTAGTACGAAAGCACCTTCCATTCAACAGCTCCGCAGGGGTCACTCCTGTTGTACTATGCTGAGTACTCCTGTAAGTCATCAGGAACTGGATTAGGCGCTTCTGGAGAGGTAGTCCACTTGCCATCATTTTCTCTTTGAAGGTCCGGATGAATCGTTCTGCTTCTCCATTTGACCTTGGGTGGTACGGGCTGCTCAAAATCTGTTTGATCCCGTAGCTTTTTAAAAAGTCCTTAAATTCCTCGGATACAAACTGTCGGCCGTTGTCCGATACTACTTGCTCCGGAACTCCATGTGCAGCAAAGGTTTCTTCCATCTTTTGGGCTATGACTTGGGAGGTGGTTCCATGAACTGCAAATACCTCGGGCCACTTAGAATGTGCGTCCACTACTACTAGCCACATTTTACTTAAGAAAGGGCCTGCCAAGTCAATGTGAAGCCTTTGCCACGGCTTCTCTGGAAACTGCCACGGATGAAGAGGTGCTAGTGCTGGACTGGGCTGTTTCTGTTGACAAGGTGTACACTTTTTGCACAAATCCTCTATGTCCTTGTCAATACCAGGCCACCAGACATGGAGTCGCGCAAGAGACTTCATTTTCACTATTCCCGTGTGCATGTTATGCAGCTCTTCGAGAATTTGGCGTTGCAATGCTGTCGGTATCACTACTCGCATCCCCCACACTACCACATCACTTATGATAGCTAACTCCTCCTTTCTCACAAAAAATTGCTGCAGACTTTCTTTTTCGTCTTCTTTTAAGTGGGAGGGCCATCCTTGGATGATATAGTGTTTCACCTTTGACAACACTACGTCTCTTGACGTTTGGTACTTTATCTTCTTGTGAGTCACCGGAAGCGAATTACAAAGTTCCGCAGTAACTTCATTCAGCTGGACTTCTTGTTCCATTTGGCTGGTCTGCGAACTTGGAATGCGGGATAAGGCGTCGGCATTTCCATGATCCGTCGACTTCCGGTACTTGATATCATACTGGAACTGTTGCAAAAATACACTCCAGTGATGAAGTCTTGTAGCAGCATACACAGGCAGATTGGTCTTTGGACCAAAAATCTTCAACAGTGGACGGTGGTCGGTAACCAATGTAAAACGACGACCACACAAATATTTATAATATTTGTTTATGCCAAATATAATCGACAATCCCTCCTTCTCAATCTGGGAGTATCTTCTTTCTGCCGTTGAGAAGGTCTTAGAAGCGTAGGAGATTGGTCGCTCACTGCCGTCCGGAAGCAAATGATATATTACTACTCCGGCTCCCACTGAGCTTGCATCTGCAGCTAGTCCTAACGGTAAAGTTGGATTGAAATGGGCGAGCGTTGGGGCAGTGGTGAGGAGTCGTTTTATTTCATCAAACGCTCCTTGGCAAGACTTGGTCCACTGGAATGGTACTTCATCACGAGTTAAATTGTAAATTGGGTCGCTGATGGAGGCAAGTTCGGGGATAAACTTTCCGTAAAAGTTGACCAGTCCCATAAAGCTACGAACTTGAGTGACATCCGTTGGTGCCTTTATTCCAGTAATCGCTTGCACTTTCTCTTTGCAAGTCGAAACTCCATCAGCCGAAACAGTGTGACCCAAAAACTTAATTGTTGGCCGGAGGAGCTCACACTTTTCTTTGCTCAATTTAAAGTTGGCAGCTCTCATCCTTTGAAAAACTGCTCGTAGCGTTTTCAAATGTTCATCCTTTGATGCTGCGGCCAAAAGCGAATCATCAATGTACGGACTTGAATTGGGTACATTTTCTAACAGCTTATCCATATACTCCTGAAATATGGCTGGGGATGATGCTATTCCCTGGGGTAGCACGTTATATCTGTATAATCCCCTGTGAGTATTGATCACTAAGAATTTCTTTGAAGAATCATCCAGCTCCATCTGATGATAAGCATCCACTCCGTCTAGCTTACTGAAGTAGCTGCAGTCGTGGAGGATGGCGAAAATGTCATCCGGTGAGGCAATGGGATACTGGGTGACATGCAACTGTGAATTCACCGTGTCCTTAAAGTCTCCCGTTATTCTGACTTTCCCATTTGGTTTAGGCACTACCACCAATGGCGATGCCCATTCTGAACTGCTTATCTTGGTAAGGACTCCTTTGCGCTCCATCTCGATTAGCTCTCTGTCCACTTTTTCTCTTATCGCGTAAGGAAGGGTACGGGCTTTTAGGAAACGAGGCACGGCATCATCTTTCAAGACTATTTTTGCTTTAAAGTCTTTTATCTTGTCCTTTTCCGTTGGAGGCTGAAACACGTCAGCAAATTCCTGAACCAGCGCCTGGATTGATGAATCCATTTCTTTCTTCTGGGGCGGAGGTGGCGATTGAACGTTGTTTAGTCTTGACAACTGTTTCCAATCAAAGTCAAACAAGCTTATGAGGTCCCTTCCGAATAATGATTGTCGTTCCCGAACTACTGCCAAACTACAAGACAACTTTTTGTCATCCATTTCCATGAAACAGTTAAGTTCACCAAGGGGCTTAAACGGTTTTCCTTTGTAGGGCTTGAAAAGTAGAGATGATTTCACTAACTGTTCACTGTCCAGTTCATTTTTCCAAAATTCGTCTGTCAGGGTACTCCTCTCACATCCTGTGTCCAGTTCCATCATATGATCATGATCATTGATCTTTGTATGGACGTAAATCACACCATTAGCTCCAACCGATACATTCTTAACTTCCACTACGTTGTTGGCTTCCTTATGATCCTTTGACCGGCACATGTTTGCAAAATGTCCATTTTTCTTGCATTTGAAGCACTGAGCACTTTTATGCGGGCAATCATTTGCTTTGTGCTTGAAGGAACCACAACGGCTACACTTGGAGGCTGAATTTCCAGTCTGATCGGAGTTTTGATTTTTGTTGGATGGTGCTTGTTGCTTCTCAGGCTGCGACTGTTGCTGATTCTTGTACTTTTGAGACCTAAACCGTTTCCCTTTGCTAGCTTGTCCAGTTTTATTGACTGGTACTTCCTCAGCCTGGTTTGTTGGAGGGGCGTTTCCACGAACAATGCTGGTGCTCTTTTCGGCGAGTTCAATAGCCACGACGATTTTAAGAGCCTCATCCATCGTCAATTTGTCATCCTTCTCAAACATGGCTCTCTGAGCTCGGCTGTTTTGTAGTCCAAAAATAAACTGGTCACGGAGTCTTGTGTCTAGCTCCGCTCCAAAATTACAATGTCTAGCAAGAGAACGTAAAACGGTTAAAAACTGTGATGCTGTTTCATTACTATTTTGCTTACGACCGGTAAACTTATAACGCTCAGCTAGTGCTTTCGGTGCTGGCTTGAAGTAATTGCTGATCTTGTCGATTAAATCAGTAATGGTGGCATCTTTTAACGGCTTGGGTGACACTAGATTCTTTAGCAGTGCACAATTCTGAATTCCAATGTGAGCAAGAAAAATGGCTTGGCATTTCTTCGCGTCCGTCGTCAGGTCAAGTCCATTCATTATCAAGAATGACTTAAATGTCACCTCCCAATCCTCAAAATCATCCGTTTCAGAATTGAATGGTTGCAGTGTACCTATGTACGTAGTCATCTTTGAAATCGGTGGAGGGGACGGTGAGCTCTTTGGCTTTGGGGGCGGTTGTGGCGGCGGCTGCTTGGAACTTGTTGCGTCTGCTGTTGTCTTCGACTTTTTCGATGATCCTGGTGTCTTCGATAAAGCTTCTTTTTCCGCTGGATCTGCTGTTTCCTTCGAAGTGGCACTGCTATCCTTTGATGCTGCCTTCTTTGATGAAGTACTGGCGTCTGGATCCTCTGGAGTAGCTTTCTTCTTTGACTTTTTAGCCTTTGTAGTGCTGCTGGCGTCTGATTTGGCGTCGGAGGCTGATCCTTCTGAGGGATTTTCTGTGCTATCGTACACCAAAACAACGTCTTCTGGGTCTGCCTTGGGGGTCGCAGTTTCGTCTCCGGAACCACTCATGAGCACTAATTATGGCAATGTTCACAGCCTTTGCTGTCACTGCACTGGTTTCTCTAGCCGTTAAAATTCACTGAAAACAAACCGTAAATCACTCGTCGCCAAATGTAATGTATTTGGGATGACCGAGTATTGAATGATTTACTTGCGTGGGTAATTTGCCTTAGTTTTAATCAGTGACTTCTTTATTAAAGGAATAATTTATTAAGTACAAGATAATGTTTTTTTATCTATAGTCTCTAGCTATTAGATTAGGTCTGAGGAGGTGAAGCCCGAAGAGAGCATGTGGTCTCATTTCTGGTGTGGCTTCACTTCACACTTTAGTCATAGGTGTCGTGTCCTATTCGTGATGGCAATGGTTTAAAGGTTTGGGGATTTGTGAGACAATATCCCACAATTATATCATTTTCATACTATTAAGACGTTGTCACATAAAAATGGAGTAAATAAGCCACTAAGCCGCTGGGAGTTTAAAGCCATAATTTTAATTCGGGTCAAAAGCTGGCTGTGTGTTTTCTCCAGCCACTACCAGTCGTCTAATTGCTAATGTTTTGGAATGAAATAGAAATAAAAATACGATAATTTGTTTTCTTTATAAATAACTTTAATCTTTTATTTTGATGCAAATGTTATTTAGGTTGATTGATTACTCAATATTAAAAATTGAAATATCTTTTAGTAGTTAATTTTTTAAAAGTTTTTTGTCAATGCTAGGATGTAGTTGTAAGGGTTAGCATACAACATTTGTTTAGCTAATATTACTCATTCTAGTAAACACGGAATCAGAATTTAATTTTAGTTACACTATCTCTCAAAACCACTCCGATGGGTATTGTAATCATTGATACAGTGGGTCAGTATAAGGTGATTTATAAATTTTCGTTCTCAAATGTTAAGCAATATCTACTTTTCTCTTTGTAGAACAATTAAGAGATGTTTTTGTAACTAAAGCGATATGTACAAAAGTTGTTTGTGTTTATTTGGGCGTAAACTATCAAAAATATATCAACATTATTATAAAGCACTTTACTGACATTTGACGCTAACATATATGCATGTGAGTGAATAATTAATCAAAATTCCAAACCATTCGCAAACTTTAAAGCAAATTTACAGAGATCACGTGATTTTACTTATCGTTCTCAAAAGCGACAAACACAGTATATTCTTAACTGCATAAAAGTTTCCAGTTTTGAGACCTACCACCTTATAAGCCATTATCACTCTACCCACCCTACATGTTTCGAAGCTTTTTGTAAATCTGAAAGCAAAGGGCCATTTATAACTGTTAGTCATCTCTGACTACAACCAAGACACTTAATGGACTTCGCACAAAAACTTTTTCTTTGTACGATATAAATAAATCCATGCACTTGACTTGGAGTTTTCTACAAATTAACAGACATTTGTAGGAATGCTTTGTAGGAAGAGCATGAGGAAATGTATACGGACTAGCTGTTGAAAGTTTAGTAAAAAAGTACATCATACCTATATACGTACAAATAAGGTGACAGAATCAAAAAATGGTTTCAAGTGCATACTGCTATTTTACTTCTTTTGTGTGATACCTACGGAAAAAGTACTCATGAATGCGCATAAATTGTAGCGTATCATGTGCCTGCTTGACCAAAAACTGAGCCTCATGCCAATAAAGAACCTATTAAGGATATACATTGTTGAATGGTAAACATTTTCCACAAGGAAATAATGCATTAGGTGAAGCAACTGTCAGCAATTCTTACATCTGTATACATTGCACCGTATTGTTAAAAGATTGTTACGCACGTAATCCAACGAGGAAGGGAAATCATCGGGAACGGAAATTATATTTACACATTGAAAGAATACATCAAAACCAGCATTCGATGCTGCATAAGCATTTTGTTTTTTTGTTTTGGTATGAGATGGTTTTCAACATAATATCCCAAACACCAAAACACACAAAACCTGCAAAGCACAGAAAATTGAAAAGTAAAAAAACTATTTTCAAACAGTTTAGAATCTAATTAATTTCTATTCAAGTTCAAACAAAATTACTTTCAAAATGTCAAATCCTTTGAACAAAAAACAAGATAAGGTTCTATTACTAACACACGAGCCGCCAAGGCCAAGGATGGCTGGTGAACCACTTCGGCAAGCATTACAGATTACCCTGGTACGTATCATTTACTAAACGTTGTTGTTAAGATGTTGTAGCAAAATTTGTTTTTTAACAATGTATTTTAGATTACGGACAATATATTCAGTTTTCTGTCCATAACTGATTTGAAAAACTTCCGATTGGCAAACAATGCCTTCAGCCAAGTTGGAGCAATGGCATTGTTTAAAAATGCTTCCAGACTAGTTCTTGGGTCAGTTCAGATGGAACATCTTAAAAAACTTACAAACATGATTCGAAGAAACAGCGACTTCCCCTGCTCCAAATTTTGTTTCCGCACAAGGCAAACCAAAAATCCAGCAGAAGATGCTACACTGGAAGAATTCTTCCACGCCGTATCCCCATTCATAACAGAACTTGGAATTGAAAAGAGAATTGGATACAACATCTTCTGCCAAAATCCCAATATAAAGAATCAGTACCCAAATTTAAAATCATTGAAGATTATTCACAAATACCTTTAAATCGATATACTGACGATTGGGCTAAAGACGTAGAATTTTTGGCAAACGTTATTGAGCAAACTACCCATCTAGATACCGTAGCTATAAAAAGTTTCTATGATGCTGGATTCATTACCAAATTTCTTAGAGCTTTGGATTGCTCTAAAGGACGAAGAATTAAGCATTTTGAATTGAAGGGAATAGCAAAAAACCAACAAATTGAATTAGCAATTTCACTGGGTCTTTCATTGACTACTCTAAAGTTGGAGTTTCATAACATACCTGATGTAAGACCAGCTAGCGTTTCGGCATTTTTGTTAAGCCAAACTGATACTTTGCAGGAGTTGGAAATTGGTAGTTTTCCAGCTCAGCGTTTCGACAATGAAATATCTTTTCCGCGCATGAATGCACTAAAAGTGCTAAAACTTTGTTGCAAATTCAGCTGTGGCATAGAGTTTTCATACATTTCGTACGCTCAGCAGTTCCCCAAATTGAAACAGTTAACGTTGAATGTCCACTCTAGACTTTTTAGCAAATATTGCTGGGATCAGCCTCGCTGCGACACTTTGACAACGCTAGAGCTACCAACAGATTACGATTACTTGAATGTTGGGATAAAAATTCATGACGCTGTGCGGGTATTCCCAAATGTAAAGAAGCTCAGAATTCCAGCTTGGAAAAATATTATGCAGTTGCTAGATACATATATGAGAAATCTCGAGGAGCTTACTCTCACAAAAGGAAACCAAGAGGATTGCATAGCAGCACTTACTGGCTACATGAATACTGAAATTGTGAGGATTGAAAAGCATTTAGAGGATCATGAAGAGCTAGTATTTCAGGAAAGACACAGAGAACCCTACAATTTTCTACACAGTAAGTCACATAACGTCCGGTTTTGATATCCATGTAGGAGTTCGTGTGTCCATTTGTGAAAAGTAACAAAATATTATCAGAACATTTTTTGTGCATTTTTAGATATAAAAGTACTCAAAATTGAACAAGAACTTGAAACGGATTTTGAATTAGTGTATTACCTTGGACTGAATAAGCTGAGATCTTTAATGTGTCTGGACCTACGAACAGGAGAACCGTCAATCAACCCAAACAAGGTTACTACAAGGCGTAGTTAAAAGTACTATAAGTGTTTACAAACTTTTGCATTTATTAACTGGAATTGTTTACATGGTTTTATGCATTAACAGGTAAACGAGCAAACTCTAGGTAAAATGAGAGAACAATTTGAAGTTCTGATTTTGGAAGCTGATATCATTCGGGGAAAACAACCAAAACATTGGAAACGTGAACGAAGCGTAGAATATTTAGGGATATTCTTTGCGTCATTGCAATTATAAAATAATTATTAGACAACTGTATACTTAATTTTGAATTTTTTCATTAGTATTTTTGTTCGCAAACTAAATATAACAAATTAAAGCAAGAAGCTTAAAAACAATAATACGGTAGTGGATTTTTTAAATACCTACACATTAGTTGTCAGGGATTGTGTTTCTACTTGACCACAAACTGATTGTGAATAGAAATGTCCTATGTATACAAGGAAGCCATTAGAAAATACATTGTAGAATGATGAACATTTCCCAATTACAATAGTATGTTTGCTATGCTTGCAGTTATATTTGCCAGTGAGATTTCTGAAACTTGAATTTTTAAAAGTTAAAATTGCATTTTCGTACACTGTACACTAGCTACTAATTATTTTACTCTTGCTTTAGGTCTTTTGAAAAGCAATAAAATGTTTTCAAAAACCAAAGGTTCCAAGTTTGTGACGCAATGACTCATCACAATTTCTTTGTCAAATTGATCCTATGCAGCATGTACTGAAGTATGTTTTAAAAATGTGTTTGAAATGTTTTTAGAAAACTGTGCATAAGTTTAATGGAGCTTGAGATTCTGAGAAGTTGAAGTAAAATTTTTCAAGGTACGTTGTTAAGTTAGAAATGTCTTATTATTAATACAATTTTATTATTATCATGACTGTAAGATTCAAAGATTTCCATTAGACTTCAGTAAGTTTCTAAACTCTAGAAAATATGTAATAAACGTCAATCATTCAGTTACATAAGGTCTATACTATTTTTGCATATCGATACTTAATTGGTTTTAAACAGTCTCACTTTCAGATTGACTTTCTTTTGTTGTCCAGTTGAATAATTCGGTGTTTTTGTAAGTTTTTAATAATAGGATGGTTACCAATGTTTTACAGAAATCAAGGAGTCTTACAGTGACATTTAAAATATTATTTTAAGAGCTGTTTGAATGACTATAAACTGTTGTGTTTATGTAAAAATCTAAAGTTCATATTAAACCATTCATTCATTCGGATATTATGAAATGAAAATGAAACGCACGTTTTTAAATATCTGAACACCACAAAACTGTAATGCGTTCATCAGCAACTCTGTGTGCGTGCGTGGTGCGTGTGCAATAAGTTACACTTTTGGGATTTTCGGTATATCAACATGCTACTATGCTACACTTAGGGTAGGGGAATGATAGCCGAGCCTTTTCTACGTTTTCAACACCCCAACAGCTGGTCTTGCCAACAAACAATAACAACAAAATGCTCATTTTGTATAAGCGGCTGAAAGTAACAGCAGACTCTTACGTTTAACAAACAAATAAATTTATCGAGTTCAACATTTTGTCAAATATACTAACTTAAACCACGGACAAATTTTAAACATAATTTCAGTTGGATATATTTTAGAAGTAGCTGGCAAAATGGATGAGGAAACGCCAGAATTTGTAAAGGCTGTATTTGATAATGAGATGGTAAGCAATAGGTTTCAAAGTAAATAGACTAAAATAAACTGATTTTATTTACTCAGCTTAGTGTTAAATACTAAATATTTCAGCTACGAGAACAAATCCTGGATTTTGCCATTCATTCAACAATGGATACAATTTGCCGTAAAACGCTTTGCAACGTTCGACATGTTCAGAAATGCTGGGAACTGTCGGTATCGGACTTAATGCGCAAAAGTAAAGAACCATTATACAAGCTTGAATTAGATGGAAACAATTCCATCAGTGGAAGTCCGTACGTGCAACAACGTGGAAAAATTCTGGACGAATTTTTGAACTTTATAAAACAACGACCCGAAACATTTTGTTTGTTTATCAAACCAGAATTCTTTCGATTGGAAAATTATGAAAGTTTGTTTGGAGTATTGGAACAAGCAAACACCAAACTTGTACAATTAGACATGCGCATACCAGTCAACGGAGGATCTCTACCTTGCACATTTCCAAATGTTAATCTGCCGAATTTGCAAAAGCTAAATATTAAGTTGGAGGAGCATAATCTGGATAACTTGGAAAATGAGAGCACAATTTTCCATCATCCCGTTAACATTGTGTTGCTATTTCAATCGATTCTAAATACAAACAAGTCAATAAAGACTTTGAGAATCGAGCATAATCATAACAGTCTGCCGGGATTTCAGTACATTATACTGCCAAGCACAATTACCAAACTGACTTTAGAGTGTTTTCTAAGTGACCAAGAAATGGAGATGCTGGTGCAAACCAAGTTGCCCAACCTCAGCTCATTTTACTTTTCAGTGCCAAACAGAATACTGCCGAATGAACTAATTCATCAAGTTTTGAACAATTTTCGAACAACTTTGAAATCTCTTTATCTACAAACAAGCAAACCTCCACTTACCCGAATTCTTAAAAATTCTGTAAACTTTCCAATTATGGAAAAATTAAAATTCTTGAGACTGGCTTCAGTGCACATTGAGCTAGATTCTAGATTGTTCGACAGACTGGATAAGCGTTTTCCACAATTAGAAGTATTTGAATGTTGTTTTCAAACAGAAGAGGAATTTAGGCCATGGATTGTATATTCTAATAAACTGGAGTCCCTGACAAGCCTAACCCTATTTTTGTTACAGCTTCGTGGTTCCAGGTATACTAACGCTGCTCCCAGTGTAGAAATATTGCAAAGAGTGAGACAATCAATGCCAAACGTTTGTAATCTGGCACTAAGTGTAAAGGCAAGTGATGCACTTGATTTGCAAAATTTGTTGAAGGAGATGGTTCATCTTAAAAAGCTGAAACTTCGCGTGTCTCATCTTAACTTTGTTGAGAACTCGGATCTTTGGGATTCCTTGTTGACTGGTATTCCTGTTGACATTGTGGCGGGATTAAGGGCTAACCCAAAGTACTGGAGCAACTTTAATGTCAATATGGATGACAAACCATCCATTACAATGCTACAAAGTAAGACTTTTGCAAAATGCACCTTCATAAACAATTGTTTAGTACCATTATAGAAATAAAATGAAGTGTAATTTGGTTCACAAGATCTTTCAGTGTTTGAACTGGAAACTGTACAAGGAGCAGATAATGAACACACGGAGCCTTTGATTTCTCCTCTATCTTTCAAGTTTGCCTTGAATACAATGACCAACTTAAAAATGCTGAATTTAACGGGAAGATTCAAAGTAAGTTGCAAATTTGATTTTCTAAATTGTTAATAAAATAAAATGTGTAATTGGCTTTATATTTTTAAAATATTCTATATATTTCAGGCTCCGGAGGATATTATTCAGGAATGGAAGGAACAGGGACGTAAAATAACTTACTCGCAAGGCAATGAAAGCACAGTGTAATTACAAAGACATACAGAAAAAATGTTTATTTATTTCAGATTTACATAATTTGCAATTTTAAGTAAACAAATATTAAAAACAAAAAAACGTAAGTGTTTAAGTGTAATTTGTATTTGTAAATAATAGTACAACAAATTGTACAAGTAGAAGTTTCCAAATAAAGGGTGTCCGATAAGTAAAGTCACAAAATTCATTTTATTGGGAAATCTTACAAACGAATCCATGGACAATAACTAATTTACCATTAGACACATACAACATTGCGTACTTACTGCAAAAATACCCCATGGTATTTTGACATGTCAATGGGAAGTTATGAAGAATTGTTTAAAACAATAATTGTTGGCAGTTTTCCCGGTTTTTTAAAGCATGACTTTAGATATAAGTTTCTGAACTTAAAACTTTTACACTTTTTCAAACAAATTAAACTCTAAATTACTCTACTTAAAAAGGGCTTTCAGACGAGCTATGAATGATCACTTACTTTCCTAATTTATAAAAGTTATGCGCTTGTCAACTTTTGGGTTCTTTTTGCAAATCTAAGTTCAAGTAAAATTTTGATGAAAATTTTATGTTAAAAGTTTAAACCATTTATGTTTCATGTTTTCTTTGATTATCCAAACAGTGTTTCAGCAATATGAAAAGCTTGTTTTCTAAGCTTTTAAGAACATGTAAACAAATTTGGTTTCATGTCAACATTTGCTAAAAAAATTGCTTAGCATCAAAACTGGACGTTTTTATTGTGCTAAAATTTTGTAACACAGAATCCGCAAAAACAGAGTATCAATAACATCAAGATTAAGTTGCATCTTGTAGAGAAAAGAATTCTAAGCAAGATGTATCAATTCAATTTAGGTTTTGACTTATCTGAAATATTTAACCCACAAATATATGCAAATTTTTCTGAAAAAATTGTCACCTGGAAATCTCATAGGAGGAACCACAAAGTTTAAAGCGGCGATTTGAGCGACTGTGAAGGTACAAGACCGAGAGATTTTTTCCTCTAAATCTTCAAGGACTTGTCTATCAGCTGCATATAGTAACTCGTTTCTATACGACAACTGCAACATTTTATTAATAAGTGATTTTTGTGACCAGAAAAGCGCCATAAAATAGATTGAAGATTTTTATCAACTTATAAACTCTTACCCGGAGTGAGAACACCTTAAATTGTTTACTTTACAAAAGTGTTATAAAAATATAACTCCTCTGACGTGGTTAAGTAATTATAACAATAATATTTATTTGAATTTTGTAAGAAAACGAATTTTAGAGCTTATGTAGATAAAATACATGTCCCTTTTATAAACACATATATATTAGAACTGATATAAAAGCGTATCCATTCATCTGGTCCAAAAAATCCAAAAATCTGCATAATCCATCTGCATCAGATAAAATACATAAGGTTTGCTTGGCCAACAAAGTAAAAAAATCATACCAACTTTTTAAAGCCTTAAATGAAAACTTAAAATGTCTCGAATGTTACAATGTTCAGTCGCGCAAGAAATCGGTTTGCCAATTAAGTCAGCAGGTTGTGATTGTTTCAAGTGTAAAGAAGCAATGCTTAGTTTAGTTCCGCATACATAAACTCAATAAACTGAAAACTCACACACTTGTTCCTTTAATATAAACCTATATTATAATTTTCTTTTAGTTTGAAAATATTTCTTACTTTTTAAATTTTGGCACAGGAGGATAGCAAAAACTTTGCATAATGACCGAAAAAAAATAATACACTTAATCCAGATTGCCGGCAGAACTACCAACGGTGGATGCAACGTAATCATGTGAGATTCGTAATCACCTCACATTCCTCTTAAGTATAAATTCTGAAAGTCTATAGACTTTATAACTCATTCGCTTTTAAGTCGCTCTTGCGTTGCCCATTTGAGTGTTAAAAAACAGGCTTTAAGTTTTTCACAATATAAAAATGAAAAAGCGGTTGTCAAATTTCCCATGAATATTTTGCATGTTCCATGTTCTCATCATCAAATCGAAGAGTAATTGTATGAAAAGCTGTGCTAGTTTTTTATTTTTGCAAAGATGAACAATATGATAACAACTTATTACTAAGTAGAAAAAGAATTTTTCACATGTCAAATTTCGAAATCACGTAAATAAATTCAATTCTATAGCTCTACAATTGTGAGGCAATCTATTATACCATAGAAGCAAAGACCGACTGCACAACCTTGATGAAATTGGTATGGGAAGTTATGCTGGTTGCTTTGGATGCATAGTTAAATTCAGGTAAGGTATCCGCAGGTAAGTAATCAGTTTCGTCTTTACTGGAATTCAGTTCAAATTGTGCAGAGCAGTCAAACAATGAGCATCAAACTAAATAACTTAAATTTCTCACTAATTAAGTATATTTATAGTTTTTCCCACATTACAAACCCAACATTCAATTTACTTCCAAAGTAAATTTGAATGCTGACATAAGGAAATTTCCGTTTAACACACTAAATCTACTTGTTTTACACGTGTTAAACATGTTTTTTCTTAGTTGTGATATTGCTTTGGTTTGGGTTTGTTTGATAATTGTTCTTTTTAAAACATTATCAACAAAATAGCGGTTTTGCTCAAATGAATTTCACGAGCTGGATAAAGGTTTGGCTTGATATGCCATTCATTTTATACATTTTTTGCCTCGCAATTATTAAAGCTACAATTCAAAAATTAACTAAGAAAAGAAAAAACTTAAATGAATCGATAATATTGGTAGTGGGATCGGCATCAGGCATAGGTCAACATGTAGTATGTAAATTAGCTCAGTTGTTTCCAAACGCAGTGTTTGTATTGTGGGATATTAACGCGAAAGGACTAAATTCCACCAAGTTAAAATGCAAGGACTATGGTGCTTGCAATGTGCACACGTACATTGTGGATGTTTCTAAAAAAGAAGAAATTTTTAAAACAGCATTATTAGTAAGACAACATTATATAAGTTACATGCATTAATTGCTTCAGTATCCAGTTCTAATTTTTTTAGGTAAAACGGCAAGTTGGCATTGTTTCCATTTTATTCAACAACGCTGGAATAGCTGACCCCCATTTGTTTCTTGAAGCCGACCCTTTAAAAGAAGAAAGCGTAATTCAAGTAAATTTATTGGCAAACATGTGGATTACCCGGGCATTTTTACCAGACATGATTCGTAAAGGCAAAGGACATTTAGTGACAACATGCTCAGGACTTGGCTTATACAGAGCTGCTTATTTTACTAGTTACGCGACTTCAAAATACGCATTGAAAGGATTTATTGAAACCTTATCTTTGGAGATGAGACAACACCCGGCGAAGCCCGATATTAAGTTTTCTACAATTTACCCTGCTATTGTCAAAACGCCCATGACTGAGGGTGTTGTTACGTACAAACCTAGATATGATTTTAAATATCTGTTACCACTGGATGTGGATTATGTTGCGGATAAAATAGTAGATGGCATCTTGAGAGAAAAATGCGAAATTATGATTCCTGAATCTATAGGAATTTTGACGGTGCTCTACAGGCAAGTATTTATCCGTGCAAAATTTATAATACATTATTGAAAAGCAGTTGCTTGATTGAATTATGTTTTAACTTTTTAGAATATTTCCAACTGAGTTTGTGGATACATTTGAAACGTTTATCTTTCAAGATCAAGTCATTACGGCAAAACAATAATCTTATATATTAACAATTCGCCGGCTATGATTAGAGCAGCTTTCCTGAACGTTTCCTAAACCTGTTTCTCCACCTGTCAATTAATCCAGTAGGATACAAAACCTTTTTTATCATTCCAATATTCCTCATCTTTAATTACACGAGTAAGGTTCTTGCTTTGCGTTGGACAAACGAGAGTATATGATGTCAAAGTACTTGACGAATTAATTACTTAATTGAAGAGTAGAGGATTGCTGGCATTGTGCAAATAGGTATGTATAGTCCAAATTTTTCCTTGTACCCATGACATCATAACACCACAGTAATTAAGAGTGTTACCACCACAAAACATCTTGAGCTAGTAATTCAAATTTGTGAGTTTGACATGACATTTTATCTAATCTGAAAGCTTGGCTCGTTTTCGAGAGTATGAGAAATTTTTTTTTGAGATTTTGAAAAAAACTTCTCTCTGTTTTAAAACCGAGGACATGCCAGCATAACCAAAAAAGATATTTAAAAAAGTTACCATGAAATAGCAACAAAAAGGGCCAGATAACATGCATAGCGCTTGCTTTTAAAAGGAGTTTGAGCTTGTAACTCGCAAATAATGTCACGTCTGACTCTGAGCTACTTACGTACATAACCCTGATATGTTTTGTAAGGTGTATATGGAAAATGTACTGGGGGCAAGGCAGAGTAGAGAAGGTGACCAGAGAGGAGTAAGGGGATTCGCTTATGCTATACTGACTGCACAATATTTCAGAATGTTGAAATGAAGTGCAGCAGTCAAGAGAGCGGAATCCTGAGCGAGAGAGAAGGAGATGGTCATTCTGCATTTAGACGTGGCCTTGAGCACTTGATAGTGGAGGCAGTAGCAGTAGTCAGTTGAGTAGACATAATATTTTCTTGTACTTGATAACTTACGATTTGATTTGAGATTGATTGTTCGGAATTCTAATCGGAAATAAAGCTGTACATATTTAGCTTGCAACTGTCTGTGTGTTCGGGAAGTAGTCATTTACCATTTTAGCGTTTGAAGTGCACACCAGAAGGATGAACCGGAAACCCGTTGCGACAAGTTTGTGCATTGCATCTCGTGTCATCATCATCGTAAGATTGGTTTGGTCACAAATATACGCATGCATATCTATCTAAAGCTAATCATATCACATTCTTCAAAGAGTTATAAAGGGGTAACAGGTCATACTACACAGTAGAAACCCACAAATGCCCCTGCATGGCGAACTATGCCATTTTTCTGGGTAAAGTGCAGTGCTTAAGTGGTTAATGGTTAACTGGCAAAAATGCATGTAGTGGGTGGTGATGTATAAAATGAACTACGTTTGAAGTGGTTCATCATCAAATCACCCACAGCATTACATATTATGGTACCAGATATTATATCGTAGAATGTTGCGATCACGTATCTGGTTACCTCCATGCTAGCATTTTGATTAGCATTTTTACGCATAATATGCAGTAGGCATTTTTACTAGTTTTTAATCAGTTTTTATCGGTTTTAAAGCACAAGAAACAGTTAAGCAAGCAGACAGTCATTTTATTGCAAAGTTACCAAGAAAGTATAATATTTTGAGAATTTTTGACAGTTTTAATTGAGAAGCAGATTTTTCGGGAAAGCAGTGTAAAGTTAAAGTAGCAGTAAAAATGAGCATGCATGGTGACTGAAAAGCGGTTTTTAGTTGTTTGATTGAGGTTTTAGTAACTTTACGGTTAGAAAATTTTCCACATTTTAACAATCCAATATGGCGCTCATCATCATGATCATGCTCAAGGAAAATTACTAGAAAACGTCAAAGTCATAGCTTTATACAAAAAAGCCTACAAACCTGCATATAATTAAAATACGTCAATATCGTTGCTTGTACAAAAAGATTTCAGTAACAACTACTACACTACTATTCTAGTCAGTGCAAAGGTACACTAGAGTACCGAAAGGCAGGAAAATAAATGAACTCAGTATTTGACACAAATTATTATAAAACATATATACATACATAGTATAATAAGGCTTTATATAGTCCTATAGTAAGTCATAGTAGAGGTTCATGAATATTGTGCCTATTCTTTTCCTGCTTGCGGTAGATATGCATGAATGGTAGTGGGATGCTAAGAATAAGTGATTAATGCCAAAGAAGAATGAACAGCCGTCAGTAGGTAAACCAATATCACCTAAAAAGACAAGAGCTGGGAATACTTATGATGGAAAACCTGTAATCAAGAAGAAACGTACTCCTACCGCTAAAGTACCTGTACAGTCAACAGTAAAGCAAAGTAGTTCTGTTGCGTGTAGTGACACCACGTCTGAATTGGGTAAAGCTACACACAATCAGGACTACCTAGCAAACTCAACATCAGGTACAAGCACAACAGCGGAGGACACGGATTCTATTGCAACTGAAGAGGTTCACCAAAATACTGACAGCGACTCATCAACAGATACATTCATCGACGCAAGTGATAATACTGAGAATAGTTCAGTAAATCACAAAAGTGGAGAAGGAGTCATCACATTTGGACGACCCCCATCACCACAAACAACAAACACGATGGATGAACAAAAAGTAAGGGAACTGATTGCGGCGGAGATACAGGCAGCTCGTGTTCAATTCCAAGAGGAACAAGATAAGGCAATAGGAAAACTAGTGCAGGCTATTGAAGCCCAAACTACCGCTCTAGAAAATGCAGATGTCGCAGCAGAGCTTTCAAAAGCTCTGAAAGGATTGAAACTTTGAACCGCCAACCCCAACATTACAGCACCCAAATTCAACCCAAAGAAAATGTCAACCGACACCTACACAACGAATTTGGAAACTTTTTTCCAAAGCATGGCCTACGATACGTCTCAGTACGTAGCACTGGCTAGAGAAGTATTACCTGAAGATGCCAAAGCCTGGTACGATCATAACAAACCATCTTTCACAGATTGGGACACTTTCAAAGCAGCTCTTAAAGCCAAGTACGGAGGATGGGCAGAACTTAATGAAAGACAAAACAATCTCCACAGGAGAGAACAGCAAATGAATGAGCCTACCGAAAAATTTATCTACGAGATAATTGAGTTGTCAAAGGATTGCTACCCGACGGATGATGCCAAAAATCACGTTTACAGAGCACAATCCAGCCTGCACCCTACACTCCGTGCAGCTATAGGAATGCAGATGTTCGATAACGTAGATGAACTAGTCAGTACGTGCAAGCAAGCCACTCTGACAATTGATGCAGTAGACAGATTGGAGAAAAAGGGCCATACCATTCCTCCCATGAGAGCTGGTGATCGACCAAAACAATCTGCGGAAAATGATGCAACCAGTAAGGCGAACGCCGGTGGGAATCAAACAGAGATTTCAGCGCGTGGCCGTGGATACAGAGGAAAATTTGGAGGTTTTCATCGCGGAGGATTTCAGTCAAGAGGAGCATTTGCAGATTCAACCGAACACGAGAAAGACGAGGAACAACCATCTACATCCAGTCAATTCCAAAGCAGTCAGAGTGAGGAACATGGGGGCAGAGGAAATCAAATACGCGGTTCTAGTCGCGGAAGATTTACCTCCCACAAGGCCGGGCAAAACATAGCCCGAGTCATCAACCCAAATGATAAGGAAGTATGTATCCGGTGCAGAGGTTACAACCACTCAGTCGAAGAATGTCCAGGTAAAATTGGAGTTACAATGGCAATACTACCGGACGGAACGGAAGTTCTAGTGGAGCTACAAGAGACTGATCATCAGTCCAACGGTTCCGAGTCTGATTTAAACGAATAAGGGAGGACACAAGAACCCCAATGTGTCTAATCCCAAAAATGAGCATCTCACAAGGGGGAAAACCAATGATAGGTCTCACCACAAAAGACTTATCAAAACTTACACCGATACTGGAAACTGGCAACTTCAAATCCTTTATTAAAGAAAAATTAGTCCAAAAATTATTTCCGGGCTTCCGAGTCCAGAAAAAACAAAAATTCAAATTTACGAAAAGGTATATAATTACTTGCGTGGGAGAAGTCTTTCTACAACTCGGCAATCATGGAGCAGACTGGGATTTTCAAGACGTTGAAGGCTCAGCAGTCTCCATCATCGTTGGAACCGACATTACTCGCGCCAACGTTGCTGTATTTCAAAACGCACAAAGGAAGTTTTGGTTTGGTGACGATCAAGCCAATTTTTTCTTTCACGACTGGTACCACGATAAGAAAGATGACTTTTTCAAGAAAATGTTCGTGTTAATAAACCGAAAAAGGACTACAAATTTCAAGGTCGGCAAAAGACTATTGAAAAAGAAGAGACTTCTAGAAAGTAAATTCCCGGAAGGGTTGGATGATGAAATGGATCTTAATACTCGGTTAGTCGAGTTAGATTCAAAAATAAATAAAGGGCTGGTGGGAGTTACCCAAGGGTATGACCCACACGTAGTAATTCGGCATCAAGTAGAACCTACACAGCTAACGGGAGGTGCTGAGCCACTGACCCAATCATTAAAGGGGACCCCAAGCGTAAGTCTGAAATTGGCCAATTCAGCAGCAGAAAAAGACATCATCCAGCAAATCAACAATAATAAACAAAAGAAGAGGATTGTGAAAAGCCAGAAGCAGAAAAAACCAGTAAACGAGAAAACAAAAACTTTAGCCACGAAGGTTAAAACGACAGCCTGGGTTCCACTCCAGACAGAGACTCCTAGGTCACTAAACCAAGGAATCCTGAGGTTGAAGATAAAAAGAAATGAAGGAAGAAATCTGTAATCTCGGAAAGTCGAGTGTCAGAGAAAAAATTAATCATCCAATAATATCACAGAATGTTGTGGTAACATTGAGATGAGATTCGGGAAATGGTACATTTAATATTATACATTTAATTACATTCATTCCTGGTAATATACAATAATTTTTACCAGATTAGAAATTAAAATTGAAAGAAAACAATATTATGCCTAATTAGCATTTGAATAAAATTTTATATTCATGAGAATATTATGTTAATTCTTAAAGTTATTATGTTAGTATGTAAGTAAACAAGAAAATTTGTTAAAGGTTAAATTTAAGTCTACAAGCTACAAACTAAAAAGTTGAAGAAGCTGAAATCGCAGAGGAACGGGGAGTACGTTCCGGGGCCGTTTTGGAGCCAGCCATGTAAGGTGTATATGGAAAATGTACTGGGGGCAAGGCAGAGTAGAGAAGGTGACCAGAGAGGAGTAAGGGGATTCGCTTATGCTATACTGACTGCACAATATTTCAGAATGTTGAAATGAAGTGCAGCAGTCAAGAGAGCGGAATCCTGAGCGAGAGAGAAGGAGATGGTCATTCTGCATTTAGACGTGGCCTTGAGCACTTGATAGTGGAGGCAGTAGCAGTAGTCAGTTGAGTAGACATAATATTTTCTTGTACTTGATAACTTACGATTTGATTTGAGATTGATTGTTCGGAATTCTAATCGGAAATAAAGCTGTACATATTTAGCTTGCAACTGTCTGTGTGTTCGGGAAGTAGTCATTTACCATTTTAGCGTTTGAAGTGCACACCAGAAGGATGAACCGGAAACCCGTTGCGACAAGTTTGTGCATTGCATCTCGTGTCATCATCATCGTAAGATTGGTTTGGTCACAAATATACGCATGCATATCTATCTAAAGCTAATCATATCACATTCTTCAAAGAGTTATAAAGGGGTAACAGGTCATACTACACAGTAGAAACCCACAAATGCCCCTGCAGTTTAAAGAAAACGTTCAATCATGTTATGTTGCTTCTCAGAAATTACAAACATGTTATGTTCTTAATTAAATGAAAGTTTTCACTTTTGAAACCTACTACTTATTATATAAGCCCTTTACGTGACACCCTACAAACTCTACCTGTTTCAAGGCTAGTAAATCTGGACTTCATACTTCATTTTTCTCAAAGATCATAATGTAGTCAATAATGATTGACAAACCAGTTAATACGGTTATCATAAGTAATTCAGCACTGACTTTAATTGCAAATAAAATAAACTCCTTTACAGAAAGTCGTACAACTCAAATAACGGATATTTTGGTGGTAAATTTGCAATACGAAAAATGGCATTATATGGACACATACATTTCAGTACGCAATATTGAGTCTAGTAAATATTCGGAGTGTTCTGTAAATTAACAAAGGTAAGAATGCAGGAAATTGTGTACTGGTTATAAGGATTACTGAGACTTTTGTATATAAATAAAACATATCTACGCCACTACAAATATGGTAGCACGAACTAGACAAGTTTTTTCAGGTACGTATTGCCACAATTTTACTTTTTTTGTTATACCTGCCTATGATATTTCAATTTCTATCCTACATAAAAATCCTTAAAAACAAGACCTTTCTAATTGCCCACAACTTGATAGGTACTATGCAACGTGGACCAAAAACTGACTGTGAGTATGCATGTCCTATGCAATTATTAAGGGACACATTATAAAGTATATTGGTGAATGGTAGGCAACTCCCATTGTAAAAATGCACTAGATGAGCCAACCGTCAACAATTCTTTTTTCTGTATGCATTACCAAAAGGTGTTCATACACAAATAGTATAACACAAAATCAATTATGTTTCATCGTTGTGAGAATGTATCAGAATTAGCCTAAAGTGCTGCTTATTCTTTAAAAACTTTTGTATTTTGTTTAGTGTGTAAATATTTTTATTTTGCCACCCGAATACATCAAGCCAGCAAAATCAGAAAATTTGTTTAATTACTTTTCAAGCAGTTAACCTAGAATCAATTTTGAGCAAAATTCAAACAAAGCTGCTTCCAAATGTCATTTCCTGACAGCAAAGATATAAATAATGCTTCACCGCAAACTGCCGACACAGCAGTGCTGGTACTGGATGGTGACCCATTTTGGCAAGCAATACAAAATCCGCTGGTAAATAATAATTTTCACAACTAAATAATAAACTGTGTTACTAATTGAAAAATTAAATCATATTCAAAATCTTTGTATTTCAGATTATGGACAAAATATTCAGTTTTCTGTATAAAAACGACTTGAAAAATTTTCGACTGGTAAGCAATGTCTGCAGTCAAGTTGGTGCAATAGCGTTGTTTAGAAAGGCCTACAGACTAGTTCTGGGTTCAATTCAAATGGAACACTTGAAAAAGCTAATAAATATGATAAAAACAAGCAGCAGTTTTCCCTGCTCCAAATTTTGTTTCCGAACTGGAAAAACCAAAAATCCAGCAGAAGATGCTACACTAGAAGAATTTTTCTTTGCAGTGTCCCCATTCATAACAGAACTTGAAATTAAGAAGCAAAGCGGCCACACCATCTTCTACAAAAATCCAAGCATTGTAACGGAGTTCAAAAGTTTAAAAGCTTTAAAGTTTATGCACAAATCCTTTGCACAGCAAAATATTAGAGATTGGACAAAAGATATGGATTTTTTGGTTAACTTTATTACACACGCTCCCCGTCTAAACACTGTAGCAATAAACAGTTTTAACTTTGACGCCGGGTTTATCACAAAATTTCTAAGGGCTTTGGATAACCCACAGGGACGAAAAATCAAGCATTTGGAATTGAGGGGCATAGTGGAAACCCAACAAATTGAATTGGTTATTTCACTTGGACTTTCTTTGAATACTCTAACCTTGGAGTTTCTAAATCTATCTGGAGTAAGTTTGAATAGTATTTCGACATTCTTAGAAACCCAAGCTGATACTTTGCAAGAGTTGGAAATCGGCAGTTTTCCAGCAAAAGAATCTTATGACATATTTACATTTCCATGCATGAATGCCCTAAAAGTGCTTAAAGTTTGTTGCAAATTTAGCACAGGCATTAACTTCTCAGACATTTTGTACGATGAACAGTTTCCCGTATTAGAACAGTTAACACTTGACACCCATTCAAGAATCTTTCGTGCATTCCTTGGGGACAGATCGACTCATCGCTGCAGCACTTTAACAACGCTAGAGCTACCTAGGAGCCTAACAAAAGCTAATCAATATTACGAGAAGATCATAAAAGATTATGACATTATTTGGGTAGTGGCAGAGGTGTTTCCAAATATAAGAAAGCTCAGAGTTCCAGCTTTGAAGGATTTTATGTTTTCCATACACTGTTATGTACTACGAGATAACTTTAAAAATCTAAAGGAGCTTACTCTCACAAAAGGAAACCAAGACGATTGCTTATCAGCACTTAATTACTATTGGAACTGTAACACTGATCTTGAAAGAATAAAAAAGCACTTAAAAGTTCATAAAAAGCTGCCGTTTCCGGAATCAGACGGTGAACCGCTAAAGCTTCTGCACAGTAATAATCTTTTTTATATCTGTCTGTATTGAAAATTTATACTAAATATTATGTATGCAGAAATATATATAATACCAAATATCGAAAATTTTCCTCTGAATTTTATTTTTAGACATAGAAGTACTCAAAATTGAACAAGAACTTGAAACGGATTTTGATTTAGTGTATTACCTTGGACTACAGAAGTTGAAATCTTTGAAGTGTTTGGACCTACGGAGAGGAGAACCATCAATTAACCCAAACAAGGTATGTAAATGTAAAACATGTATGTAAATTACATTCTAATTGGCATATATTATTATTATGTATTTCATAACTGGAAATTGTTTCTTTTTACACATGAACAGGTGAATGAACAAACTCTGCAGAAAATGAGAGAACAATTTGAGGTTCTAATTTTGGAAGATGATATCGTTCGGGGATAGAGGAGCTTATTGGAATGTAGTGTTTTCGTTTACTATATTTTTTGTGGTGTAAATGGGCTCATAACCAGGCTAAATGGGCTTTAAATGCCTAAATGCATAGATACCTTTTAATTTATATTAATTAATCCAACATTTCTTATGGTTTACTAATGATTGGTTATGGTATTGGCATAAAAGTATACTATTATGGAATTCAAACTCACTCAATGATTATCCAACTAAATAATACTTAATTAAGAGTGTGTGAACGCGAAAACTTTTAAAAGAATTTATTTAACAATAAAATATTGAGTACAGAACTGCTTAGAAGTTTACAAATCATGTTAACTAAAAATGCATTTAAGATATACATAAAACAAATCTTCAAAACAACGACAAAACTTTATTCTAAACTATTATTTAAAATGTATTTAATTCTCCTAAGTTTGTAATTAGTAGAAACTCATTTTGGTCAACTTCTCCCGACAATATTCGTAATCTTTCCGGTTGACACGATGACCAATGTCTTCAAATCGCCTATCCTTCCAAAACACCATACTTTCCAACAGAGGCAAATCTTTCCAAATTGGAGACAAGTAAAGCATTACTTCGAAATCTTTATCTAGCAGGCATTCCTTATCATTTTCAATCAAGTTCTTAGTAATTCCAAACTTATCACTATTAGCATTAAATCCCACTGTAGTTCTATCATATCCCAGATTACAGGGCCATTCCTTAGTCTCAAGATCTAGTCTCCTTAGCTTTGGAAAATTAGCAAGAAAATCAAAACTCGTATTCCGATTCATCCTATAACCAACCACTTCCAGTTCTTCCAACAGAGGAAGATTTATCTGACTTGGAAACTGTGGACTTGTCCGATTAAATAAAGGCCATTCAGCTCGTGGATACCATAATCTAAGTTGCTTTAAACTATTCTTGTACATTTCCAAAATCTTAAACAATTCAATCAGACAAACGTCGAAACGAAGTTCAAGTTTAATTTTTTCAAGGGGCGATCCAAGGCTTTTTAAACTCTGCAAAATTTCCAAGTTAGTAGGCTTCCTTGTCCAATCCCACCAAAGTGACCTGTCTCCTACATACAAATTGAGATTCGTCAACAGTGGCATTGGACCTGGTAATGGAATCCAAAACTCCGAAAGTTTTAAATTTTCCAACTGAGCTCCATACTTGACCAACATTTCGCCAAAGAATCGGTCCGTTCCATCATGGTTCAGTTTGGGGTCCAAGTCTGCAAAAATCCGCAAGCTGACCAAGTTTGGCAATTCTGGAAGCGGGTTTTCTTCCAAAAACTCAACAGCATCGTCAACCTGTCCATGTCCGACACATGTACAGTTGGAAAATCCTAAGGATAAGGTTCTCAGGTTTGGAGTGTTCCTTAACAAATTCCTAGTGTACCTTACAAAACCCATCTCATGGTTTGGTGGTAAGATAAGTTGAAGATGATATATCCTTGTGCCAAATTCTTGAAAAAATGGACCAAAATTTAAACAATTGCAGTCCTGCACTCTGACAGTTCCGCCAACCAATTTGGTCTGTGGTAAAACCCTCAAGTAATTAACAAACTGATTGTACTCAATCCGCTTCTGGCCTTCATGGAGGGGATAATATTTCCGTAAGTTTACTATTATTCTGTTATCTTCATCATCAAACTGATGCATGACCTTCCACATGTCACCGGATTCTAGAAAGGTGTCAATTGTGTGTCTCCATCCTTTGGAAACTTGTCGCAAGGTTAGCAAATCACTTTTAGGTAGATAATTGTACAGTTGCGGTAATGTCAATCCAAGTAAAGCCAGTGTCCAAGTCTCCGAATTTACTTTGGATTGAAAATGTGCCCGGAACAGGGGCTCAGAGTTGGCAGCATTGACGCGGTCCTTGGGATCCTGAATCTTGTCCAAAACCAATCCCCACAGCTTGAAGGGAAACGGTAAAGAATTGTCAATTATGTTCATGGAACATTTAATTTAAATTATTTAAAAGGTGGACACTTTTAGAACAGCTAATTACCTCGGTTGAGAAAACTTGCAAAAACGGATTGACAGGTTGTTCAGCCACAACCGCTTCAAGTTCCATTTTCACTGAGGACATCACTCAAATTTTTGCTACAGGGTGGGTCTAAAGTCAACTGATTTAGATAATTTTAATTAATTAAAGCTGATAGTGTCACGAAATGGTTAAAGTCCGACCAAGGAAAGGTAAGAGAGTTGCCAATGCAAAGGAAAGGGCGAGATGCCAGCACAGCTGCATAAAATTGAAATTGGCGTTCAATGTAACCTTTAATAGTTCATCAACAAAATCGTTGAGCAACAACTTAAGTGGATTAAATTGAGCATAAAATTGTTTTATTTGTTAAAGTACAGTATATTCAGACATACATTTTAAATCAACCCAAATTATGATATTTAATGTAACACTTTCAAAGATATTAACTGAATGTTTGAGAACGCAATAGGCACTTGGGTTTTTTGCGAAAGCAAACATAATTATCCGTTATGCAATATTTAAAGGCTAAAGACTTTGAAATACATATAAGTATGTTTAAATTGCGTGTTTTCTTGTTTTTTCTTGTTCCGCCGCATAAAAACATGTGATATATATATTGTTTGATAACTATATGATATAAGTGACTCATATGAACTTGAATTACACATTATCATATATGAATAATACAATACTAGGCACTATGTAAGAATCTATTACTAAATAAATAACTGGATGGAGAAAACTAGCTTATAGCTTATCTGCATAATGAGACAAAGGATAATTTTCTATATAAATTATTAGTTATTGTTTTCGTGTCTGCAAAATCATTTACATATTCACATAAGCTTTCATGTTTAACTAATCATATAGCTCGTGTCAGATTAGTCTGTTGCTATGCTAATGTAAATAAAATCTAACTTACTTCAACTAACCCATCAGCAACAAACTAACTGTTTGATCCCAAACAAACTGCTGTGTCACCAGAGGAGTAACTGGCTCCAGGAAATTGCCAGATCCATAGGATATCTTAAGAATTGGACATGACCTAACAAACCTTCGAAACCACTTGTTTTTCATTAGGCCGTTATTGCCCTCAATAAGTGCTTCAGATTCCAACGAAGCCCTAAACACATCCGCTAAACAGCCGTAGGCAAAAATGAATGTGGATGCGTTAACAGCAGCCGTCCACAAGGAGAAAAAGAACATTTGCGTGGGTAGGGTGAGCGCAATGCAGTTGTACAATGCCATTATTTCGCTGGCTAAGCCAGTAAAAATGTAGGCAATAATGACCAAATTACCATTGATACTCCTATAGTTCACTGTCATCACTTGAAGTTCCCGGAAAGCAGCTGTAGTTTCTTGAAGATCTGAATTTGCTATTATTTGAGTGGTCCCAGCAATATTTCTGAAAGTAAAAATGTTGTCGTTACAAAAGTATCAATTGATGTTACTAAAATAAAACAGAGTTAGTACCCTCCATAACTCCTTATATAAGAAGGCAAGCAACGTCCCTGTACAAATATAAGACAAAGATGTACAGCCATTCCAGGCATAAGAAATTGCCAATTGAGAAATGCGATCATGGCAACAAATATCTTTTTTCCAATTTGTACATTCACAACATCCGGTGGGAAACCTTGTGCTGTGGCGTTACATTGGTCTAGCAGCAAGAATGATCCCACATAACTTGGCAGGCAAGGGTTGAGCATTGTATTGAAAAAGTATGGTACAGGAAAAAACACGCTCACTGCGTTGTAAATTACTAGAAACTTGATAAATCCATTGTAGAATGACTTTTCAGGTTGTCTTCTTTGCAATCTGCGCTTCTCATAGTTGAGCATACTATTCAAAAGACCAATTATAAATGAGGGTTTGAGGCAATTCAGATGAGTTCCAGCAAGCATCTGTACATAAACCCCGACACACATGACACAATAGGTTTTCACCAGAATATTGTTGAAGCGCCAGGTGTACAACATTTGAATAAGGATCAAGGAGAAATTGGTGTAGGCAATGAACAGACGAAATTTATTAAACAAAATTCGATACTTGGGTAAGAGTACAAAAAGCTCTTTTTTGGAACACCACTTATAATTGAGGCTCCAAAAGTTGTCGATGATTTGGAATGCTCTTATAGTGGTGCGAAGAAAGTTGTCGGAAACGAGAGTCATTTTAGGGAAAAAATATTTTTTGTAAGGGTAAGAGACTGGAGTAATTCTTTAGAAAATAAAACAAGTCTGATGTTCCAAAGCATGTTTGTATGAGCGTTTTATAAAAAACGATTTAATTTAAATTCTTTAAGTTATAGATTATAAAGAGTTTAACTCACATAATTTTAGTAAGTGGCAACCTTATTCAACACCACTTAAAAGCCAGATTATTTATTTAATTTACTTATTTATGTAAATTGAGTCTCCGATGCATTACATAAAGTGCCTGGCACGGGAATGCTTATTACGAAGCTGAGCATAGTGAAGCTAGTATTGAGATTGTCATGTTTGTCTGTCGGTGTGTCTGTCTGTGTGTCAACACGATACAGGTCAGACGGTTTGTCAGAATCACACCAAACTTGGTACAGTGATTCATTAGGTCATAAGAAAGAACCCTATCGATTTTGAACCTGATCGGTCATCCCCCTGGGGTAATAGGGGGAGGTAACCCTCCTGACTATATGCTTTGTCAGAATCGCACCAAATTTGGTATCGTGATTCATTTGGTCATCAGAAATTGCCCTGTTAACTTTGAGCTGTATTGGTCATCCCCCTGGGGTAGTTAACCCCCTTGACCATAAAACTTGTCACAATCATACCAAGTTTGGTACAGTGATTCATTGGGCCATGGCCATGAGAAATTGTCCTATTGATTTTGAACCTGATTTGTCATCCCCCTGGGGTAATAGGAAGGGAAGAGTCAAAGAATCAGACAGATAGTTAGACATACATAATAGCTCAGCTTCGTATTTCAAACGATCACTTAATCGGTTTATTATATTGTTGAATTCACTGAAAGCAATTCAAACCATCATATTCAATGTATTGGAATGCATTTTTAAAGGAGTACTTAGCAGCATCAAAAACATCAGCAAAATTGTTTGATAATATGTAATTGTCTTAACAATATAGTAACGTATTGTATTCACGTAGAAGAATGAATAATTTAGTGTCTAGCTTTTGTGACAAAGACACTCTGCGTGACGTTAATGATCTTAGAGAAACAACCCGCTTCAAAAATTATTGTTTAAGCGCAATCCAAAATGCGGAATTTTTATCTATTTCATACATCTATGCTCCCAAACCCATGTGCGGGTGAATGATTCATAAAGTTGTTGTTCCAACTAAAAAGTGCGATAGTGTTGAGTCAAATTGAGTGTTTTTGGGGGCCAACTTTACAGGTTTGGGACTCGGGGGCCAACTTCAGCTACATTAGTTTTCTTGGGCGCTGGGCGCCAACTAGTACCACACGTAACAACAGCGAGTTGCCAGAGTAGATAAGCACAGGCTTTGCTGCACAACTCCAGCTGCATAAAATTGAAAGTGGCGTTGAAGGTAAGCTTAATGGCTTAAGGTGTACAGTTGTGATGTTGCAATGTTCCGAGAACGCAAAATTTGGTCATCATAAAGTGTCATGTCATATACCATTATATATGTTCTATGCTTCATTTTTAATCTATCATGAACGTTGACCTTAGTGGTTTAATTCCAAGCATTGGGCTTTGTAGTGGATAAGTTCCAAGTGACTAAAAATCTTGCCTGAAGTGACTGAAAACAGAATTTGGAAATCCCATTGTGCTTTTGAGAATCGTCCGTAGAAAAAGTTAATCATGTAAAATTATTATAAAGATACTTGAGCTAATAATTGACAAGAATATATCAATTGTTATAAAGTGCTCCATTGAACTTCTAAAGTAGCACACATAACATTTTGGAATATTTAATGACAAATTGTCACCCGTTCTTAAATGTTAAAAATGCTTTTATTAAACGTTTACTTTGACACAATGCATTTCAATCAATGACAATGAATCCAAATAATCAACATTTATTGTATCTTAAATTTTAAATGAAATTAACAGAGATCCAGTGATGTTGCTTATCATTCCTAGAAAGGACAAGCATGTTATGTTCTTAATCACATAAAAGCTTCCACTTTTGATACCTACCACCTTATAAGACCTCACCAACCTACGTGCTTCCGGACTTTTTGTAAATCTGGATTTCAAATTCTTCTTAAGCTTCTCACTGTAGTCATTAACCATTGACATAAAGGCAGTAAACAAAATTATCATAGACAAGCCAGCAGAACCACCACATGTCCCAAATGCTAAAATGATAGGTTCATTATCAGAAAGCCGTACAACTATAATAGCAGACATTGCTGTTGCAATGCCCAAAAATGCTTTGAATGGACTTACAAACATTCTCCCATATACAATATTGAAGAATTCAATAACAATTCTTAGCTTTCTGTAAATCAATAAAACTTCTCGAATTTCATTTTCAGATGTTTTCTGTACCAAAGCATTATCATTCAGTACGTCATGAAGAATATTTTCGACTGTTGTTTTAAACGTGTGCATCACTAAAAGTTTAACGTGCACAATTGTAATTAAGGAACCCCACATTATAAATATCCACCAAATGTCCATCGCCAAACCCAAAGCGGTTGCTGGTATTTCAACCGTATTTCCAAGCAAATCTGTTAGCAGGAAATAAACGTGGCGTCCTAAAGACCACGGCTCTTTTCGAAACACATACAATACTGGTGACAATGCAGCATACGAGCTAAAACAGTAAATTACTAATAATGACACTAACTGAGCACGTAGTTTTCTAGAGTTGTGGTACGCAAAATAACTTCGAAAATGACATCTTTCCAAATTTGTGATAAGTTGTTCCATGCCGTTAGTCAAAAGAGCCACATCTTTGCCGCTAAAGTAGAGTGGTGCTTCCATAAGAATAAGATTAACTCCACCTAATGCCCACATTAAAAGAAATACTAGCCGAATATAATCGTGCTGCTTCAAGTAACCAGGAGAAAGTGTTACTGATAGATGAATAAGATGTAGAGTGTACAAAATACAAATCGAGTAGAACGTAATAAACTGCCAGCATTTGTAATGTTTGTTGTTTTCAGGTAGAATGAACTGAAACTGAAAGCTTTCTGAACTGGATTGTAAATCCCAATTTGTTTTAAGAGGAATGCAGAGAGTATTGTATAACAAGTTGAAATACGATTTTACAATATTTCGCGTCATTTTTGCTAGCTTCAAAAATATCGAAGTACAAGACAATCCGAATTTCAGAGATATATAAAAAACTATGTTTATATTTTAGTTTATGTTAAAGTTTACGCTTTTGCAAGCTTTAGAATATTATTGACAATGCTGCATATCTGTTTACTTTCCACCTTCAGGAGCAGTAACTGACCTGCAAATGTACTCTAGTTCTCTGAAGTACATGAACATTATACCAGAAATTTACATAAACAAACTATTTATACTATCTAGCTGTCAGAAGACTAAATCAAGAACCCACATTATAATTATTATAATATTTAATGACGATTTCCGTCTAGAGGTCGTTTGACTGGTTTTACGATTCCGTACCTATAATCGACTTTGGTTTGCTAAGGCATTTGCAAAAAGCATGAGTAACGCCTGTCATGTCAAGAAGGTAGCTAGTTTTCATTGTCTTAAGAAGGTTTGTGATTATATGTCTTATTCAATGAGTCAATTTCAATGTCTTCTTGTTTATGCGTATATCACCGGTTATTTGCAATAGCAAACAAACTTACGGCCGATTTCATAACCCAGTAATTATAACTTGATGAAAATTATAGCTTATAAAATACATAATAATGTTGATAAAAGCTGTTATTTCCCAACGAAGGCTTCATTGACCGGGTAACTTTGTTTTTGTACACGCGCTGCATAGCTAAGTAGTTTAATGTTACATCAATCAATGCAATATAATGCAAATGTCTCTGTGTCCATAGACTATAGAAAGGGTAACGATGAACGCGATAACTGAACCCTGGTAAACAAATATAAGTACATGTTTAGATGAGTGGTCTAGTTGCTACTTAGATTTTTGCATATAAAAGACTCATCTGCATGAATGAGAACTGAAAATTATTTTCCCGGAATTCTGTTTAATGTGAAATTTAAAAAAGCAACTACATCTCACTCATACACAACTTTTACTTGTTTTTACCCAAGTAAATTCTTGACCATGCTAAATTGAAGTCACTTTTGATATACAAAAATACAAGAGTGGTGATTTTGTATAAAGTTATCCAAAATGAAAATAATGGATAAAATGGTTTATTCCAATTTGGTAAATACGTTTGTGGAAGGATTTACGAACTTTAAAGCATTGCTGTTTTAAGTTTTAGCTTTAGCTTCATAAAGGGCACACGATTACAAAATTGCTCCGTACCACCAAGTTATGCTGCTACCCATATTATCGCTTTAGTTTAATTCAATTGCAAGTTAAACAGAGTAACTGAACTTGTGCACTTTAATATCTAAAGTAAAATGTAGGGGAATAGTAGGATTCTGAGTCTGCATAATTTTAACATAGAAACCAAAAGCAGCTTTGGATTCATTCACCTTTGATGTCTTTGAGTCTAAAAGTTTTATTTAAGAAGCTTTATTCTTACAAAAGTAAATACAATTAAATGTTAATGCAATACAGATTGCTTTGAAAAATACTAGTATTATACTTTACAGTGGTGCTACAACATTACCACATTTATACGCAGTTTTCGATTACTTATACTATATTCTATTACATATTTCAGTTCGACGTATACTAAATCCGTAATTATTGTCTAAAAACAATGTAAACAATTATATGAGTAACAAAATAAGGCATTTTATATTATAGTAAAATGTTTACAAATCATAATCACTTAAAATGGTTGTTGGTTAAATCAGTAGTTGTAATTTGTAAATTGAAAATAAAATCTGTATTACAAATGTAGTAACTACAGTTGTGTAAAACAAACCTAGTTTTTTAACTTTTAGCTAATACAATCATCGTAAGTTTTAGTAGAAACTCATCTTGGCCAACTTGTCTTGGTAATACTCATAGTCCTTTCGGTTGAAAATGTTTTGACGGCGTCTGTAGCTCCCCTTCCGAAAAGTCATACTATCCAGGAAACGCAATTCTTTCCAAATTGGAGACAAGTAAAGCATCATTTTAGCATCTTCCTCTAGGAAATTTCCATCCTCCCTTTCCATTAGACTTTTAGTGATCCTAAGCTTATCATTGTCAGCATTATATTCCGTTCTTGGTGCACTTGCGTCTTCATATACTTCATTGCAGGTCCAGTCCCTAGCTTTAAGCTTCAAGCATTTTAACCTTGGAAAACTGACCAGAAAGTCAAAGCTCGTGTTGCGAAGCATCCGATAATTAACCACTTCTAATTCCTCCAAACAGGGCAAATTTATTTTACTTGGAAAAGGAGGGCTGGCATGAAATGTCAACCATGTAGGTTTTTCGTACGTCAGACTAAGGTGCTTCAAACTGTCCTTGTACGTTTCCAAAATCCTGAACAACTCAACAAGACAAGCCTCGACACGATAATCGAATTCTAGCTCGATTTTTTCAAGGGGAGCTCTCAGGTTAGTTAAACTTTGCAGAATTTCCATTTCCACAGGATTCCTAACCCCTAACCTTGGCCCTGGTCCATGGTCGCCTAAATACAAACTGAGATTTGTCAACAGCAGCATAGGACTTGGCAACATAATCCAAATCTCCGAAAGTTTTAAATTTTGCAACTGTGCTCCATACTTGACTAACATTTCCCGAAAAAACTCAACGGCAGGATCATTGGGATTGGAACTTGCTTTAATCCACAAGCTGACCAAGTTTGGCAGATCTGGCAACGGATTGTCTTCCAAAAACCGAACTATATTTTGACGCTGAATGTCATGATCGCAGTATTCAAAATTCAGGGATATGGTCAGGGTTTTTAGGTTTGACATGTTTCTTAACAAATTCCTGGTGTATCTCACAACGTCCATCGCCGGGGTGCGAAGGACGATCAGTTGGAGGTGATACACTTGCGTTCCGAACTCCTGGAAGAATGGTCCAAGGCTTAAAAATCCGCTCTCCTTAACTCTGACAGTTCCACCTACCATTTTTGCCTGTGGTAAAGTTCTCAATTGATTAACAAATTTGTTGTACTGAATAAGTTTCTCCCCAAAGATGGGACAGTATTTTCCTAAATCCACCATGATTCTTCTTTTCTCATCCTCAACCCCATTCATAAGCTTCCACATGTCCCCGGATTCAAGAAAGTTGTCCACTGTTCTCTTACAAACTTTGGACACTTGCCGAAGGGTTAACAAATCGCTTCCAGGGAGATAGTCGTACAGTTGGGGTAACACCATTCCAAGCAGTGTAAAAGTCCAAGATTCCTGGTTGAGTTTGGATTGAAAATGTTCCCGGAACAGGGGATTAGAGTTAGCAGCATTTACGCGGTCCTTTGGATCCTCAATCTTGTCCAAAACCATTCCCCACACCTTGAAGAAAACAGTAAATGATTGTTAGTTAATCTTTAGGAATATTCAAAGAAAGTTAAAGATATAGAATTACCTCGGGTGGGAAGATCTGCAACATCGGATTGACAGCTTCCGCAGCCCCTCCTTGGTTCACATCCGCTTCAGGTTCCATTTTCTCCAAAGACGTGGCACCGACAGCAACTCAAAATTTCACTGAATAGATAGTTGAGTTAATTAAAACTGCTCTGTTAATCACAGAAAAGGGTCGAATGGGAATGGTGACGATTGGTGACAGTTAAGCTAACATCAGCAAGACAAAACAACATTGACAATAGCGAGGGGCGAGAAGCTATTAGGTTAGGGCAACGACAGCTGCACATTACATCACCTGAAATATACGAAGCCATGTACAAACGACAAGAACGTCGCATTCCTTTCGCATTTCAATAAATCACAGATCACAGTATTGGCAACAATCTATCAATGGTTAATTTGGCTATCAAGTAATTTATTCAAACCTATAGTACCTGATTGGACCTCAACCTCACCATTGTTGAGGTCACCATTACACTTCCAGTTGTAAAAGACTCACTCTGACTAAGGCTACCGCTAGCCCAAAACAGGAATTTTTTCGAAGTCATAATTTTTCGAAATTTCCGAAAACAAGAATTTGTATGCGTATAAAGATAACCAGTGTCAGGCTCATAATATTTCTTTAAAATATTGTATTAAATGAAGTAACGTAAGGAAGTTATGGGCATTTACAATTTAAATGAATTTGAACATTTAGTGCTGTAAAAGTGCAATTTCGAGCAAATAAAAATTTCGGCTATCTTCAAATGACATAAGAAAGGTAGCCGAACAATTTCTGACCAAAAAATTTTCAAAAAGTTAATTGTAATTTTAATTGCCCTGTTAACTTTAACCGCAATTATCTTCTTTCCGCCTCCAGTACTAAACCCAATTACAACTGCGTTTGGTACATTTAAAGGTGCTGATTCTAATGACGTACCTATTAGGTCTAGTACTGGAGGCGGAAAGGAGATAATTGCGGTTAAAGTTAACAGGGCAATTAAAATTATAATTAACTTTTTGAAAATTTTTTGGTCAGAAATTGTTCGGCTACCTCTATTATGTAATTTGAAGATAGCCGAAATTTTTATTTCATTCAAATTGCACTTTTACAGCACTAAATGTTCAAAAAGCAGTTAAACTTCAAACGCCCATAACTTCCTTACGTTAGATTTATTTCGCACCAAATTTTTTGTGTTAGTATCAGCTTGACATTAGCTATCAACACACTTATGCAAATTATTGTTTTTGGCGATTTCGAAATATGTCGATCTTGAGTTGGGGTAGCGGTAGCCTAATCATCCAATAAAATGGTCAGTCCTAGTGCCACACACGAGTACTGTCAAAATGATGATGTCTAATTAAAGCGGAGTTGGTGGAGGGGAACAAGGAAGATCATAGTTCGAGTAATGGGTATACTAATGTAATGTGCTTGATTGGTTGGTTGGTAAATGACGATGATGAAGCCTGGTTTGATGGCAGCTAAATAAGTTAAAAGAAAAAGATGTAGATAATTAATGGATAATGAAGATTTGATTTTTTGAATGTAATGGGAGGAATGAATAAAAAGCTGAATAAGTACAGAGCTATGTTGTTTTTAACAAATTATTACTTAAAATTAACAGTTGGTTATCTAAAAACCTTAAAACAGCTTTAGTTTTTAGATAAAAAACAACTTTTAAAAACCCAAAAATATCTCATTAGAAATACATTTCATTCCAAATAATATTTGTTGTGCTTTGTTTTTTAGTCTACGTTTCTGTATTTTTAGGTAAGGTTAGGTAAAAGGTGTTTTTCAGATAAAATGTTCAAAACATTTAGGTACTATTTCTGCTATTTTAGAGTGGTCTCATTTGTTGAGCAACTTTTCTCTTATTTGTCTGTAGCCTTTTCATATATCACTATAACTTTTTTTTTCATTGAATAGATCCATGACGCAAGTAAAAATACATAAATTTTTAATATATTAGCATTTATGTTATTCTAAAGTTTAATGTTGTTTATAACCAATGCCAGCTTACAATAATATTATTCACGTAGGCTGAGTTTAAAAATATTTAAAATCCATAATCCCTGATCGCTGAAAGAAATGACAGAATGAAATGTTTCTTATAAAATTGCCGTTTGACCTTAGTCTTAGCAAATTCATTCAAATAAACTAAGTTTGATGTGCAATTAATCTGGTTTTCAAATAAGTTTTTTAATAATCATGATAAGTGACTACGTATTTCGATATCTCAGCCTCTACTTCAAAGTTGCTTCTTTCACCGGCTGCAGTCCATTTTCCTTTCACCATTCCACTCGCATATGCTACTATTTGCCCTCTTATGCCTCTCGGAGTCTTTTTTGGGTTATTTACAACCTTATATACATCTTATTTCTTCTATTTCAAAGCATTAAATTCTACTGCCTTCGCAACTTTGAAAACTTTGGAATTTCAATAGTTTATCTATTATACTTTTCCTGCTGCTTTCCCATTCTAACTATTCAAAGCGTTCATCCGCATCTGTTTGCAGTAACTTTAAACAACGCCAGTTGGTTCTTTACTTATCTGACAACTTATCCATTTACGCATTTATCTAATTCCGAACTAGAACGTGACCTTAGAATATCAAAACGAGTTGAAGGAGTTTTAATGCTTCTTTTTCCATCTACGGTGGCCATAATTTCCCTAGGATCTGGACTTAATTTTCTGTTCTTTCCAGAATGGCCAGTGTTTCTGACGTCACTAGTGTCTGTTAATTGGTCTGGGATTTGTTGGTGGATATTTTACTTTGTACATTTTGCCCTTCACCTAGGTTTCACATTTAACATGGGTCTTTTTACAGCATTCTGTATGAGTAGTTTTATCTATTATTGTGTTCACGTTATTCCTTTAATTAAGCAATCGTTTACCTATAAAGGTTATTCCTTTTCAAGATTGCAACGCAGAGGATTCCATAATTTTATACTGCTTTACAGAAGATTACAACTTTTACACGGTTTGATAGTAGAATTTGGTGGACCGGGAATTATTCCTACGCAAGCTATGGTAATAAAACTAATTTTGGCCTGGAGCTATTTAATTGTTCGACAGGGAAATTGTTTGAATTGGAGAATTTTGTTACTGATGACAACATGGACGGGTATTGTTTGGCTGGGTTGGACTATAGTTTTGGGACTAAGTGGTAAATTTTATGTGTTGAGTGAAAAGGCGCTAAATAGCTGGAATAGGGATGAATGGGGAGGTAGATATTGGAGAAATGTGATGAAAAGGGTTAGAAAAAGTTGTCAGCCTTTGGCGGTGCAATGGGGGACAGTATTTGTGGTAAAGAAAGTAACTGTACTTAAGTTTCAGAAAATGGCTGTAAGGGGAACATTTAGGGCACTTTTGGCTATGCCATAAAAATGAAATCAAATTTATATATTTTTTTGATAATTTACATGTTTGAGCAAATCGCAACTTAACTTTGTAACTGTACATAAGTTGGCACTAATAAATTACTAGTTAAAAACTAAAGTTCCCTTAAACACTTTTGTTGTTCTCAGATTTACGCTACATTTGATTTACTTTTTTAGAAAAAGGGTCCATTTACTAAGGGTTTTGAAAATCTGTGACATCCATAATATAATATTTAAGCCACAAACATCAGAAACAGTTCCTATGGTTACAATAAGGACCCAAGACCTTTGCTTTTGTTTAGCTAATATTGATTGCAATCTTTTAAGGAGTATTGAAAAACCGTGTAAGGTTCTGAAATAAGCTTTTAAATAAAACTTATGAAACTCTAAAGCTAATACACAGAAACTTGTAGCTTGCCCGACTGCATAAGCAACAAAAATCACAAGTGTATTTCCTGTCAAACTAATGCTATTTACGTCATCGCTCACAGTATTTTGTTCTTTCTGTGAAAACCCGGAAGATTTTGCGCGTATATACTGATATATTCCAGACACCCAAAGCATACCAAACTTTTGTAGTGTTTTGGGATCTCCCCAGCCGTAAAATGTCCAGCCTCTTTTAAATACAAACATTGTTTCCGAGCTTTGTGATATTATCTTGCTGTTCAAAATATTTCCGTTTTTCAATCTAGCTTTCAGTTTTAATTTCAATTCAGTGAGCCGGTCAGACCAGTCAAAAAAGGCAGCTTTTGAACAATTTTCAACTTTTGAAAAAATTGATGTGGTACTGAGAACTTTAGGATACTGAGTTCTTGTAGCTAATGTTTTAAGTGTATCAGAAGCATACCCAAATATTTTACTCGAGATGGATGCATGTTTGAAAAAGAATTTTAGGTATATAGCAAATTTTCCCAAATACGCAAACAGGCATTTCTCATCGGAATAAGGGTTCTGTAAACGTGAACACCGATTTCTTTCCTTTTTGCTGCAAAAGGGATTGTCCTTCTCTTTGTAACAATATGACTCCACGTAAATTGTGTAATTTCTATTAATTATCTGTTTGAATGTATTATATCGTATTATTTTCTTGGGTGCAGTTAGCTCAGATATGTTGTCTCCTAGTAAAAATAGCTCATTAGAAGAACACCAACAGTCCATATTTGTAACGAGAAAGGCATTGAGCTCTTCTTTGTCATTTCCTGACCCTGATACAACAACACTCTAAGCACAATTACGGCCGACTTTATCGTTTGGTATAAACTAGTTTCTTCTGGTTTCAAACGCCAATTCCTCTGCTCAAATTCGTAAATTATTATCATTAGAGTAAGTGACGCTAGTAGTAGTATCCAGGTTGTTGTATCAAATGCAGAGATAAATCCCCGAAAGCTAAGCGAGTGTTCAATGTAACCTCCATCGCATGTAAGAAATTGAATGGATTTTTCTCCTGTGGTGATAACTGGATTCAGTATTGTTCCAAGTAATAGAATTAGAAACTTACGTACCACCAACCAATTCGTTTCTGTTGCTTCTTGTAACCACGAGCCTTTGTTGCACTGTGTAAAATTTACAGTTGGATACACTGCACGGAGAAGAGCCACATTAGTGACATTATGCGTTTTTTCAATCCCGTGGAGTAGACTAGACATTTCACTCTCAGTCAATCCAAATTCTTCTAGGTAGACAAGAACTGGAGTATTAATTGTACCAAAAAAATTTCGAAAGCTTGAGTTACTACTTAAACCTGCATCCGTGAAGCCCATTCATTTCTCATGAAAAAAAATTTCCGTAACTCCACCGGATCTAAAGTTATTCATGGGTACGTCAAACGTCAATGCATCAAGGGCAGGGTACAAACTAGATAAGTGTTTTGTAGGTAGTTGTAATATCCAAGGTTTATCGGTAATTGATAAAAATAAATATATTATATTTTTCCAATGTTTATAACTATTTTTGTCTTTAGATGGGAAATCATACTCGGTTTCCATACTTGTGAGCAGCACTATTGTCGATTTTAAATCGCCAGGTATATCATATTTCTTTAAATTTACAATAAATAGAATACTTCCGTCTGAATCAACTGCTGAAAGTATGCCAAACACAATTGCCGGAGAACAATCTTCCCATTCTAAACTTACATGATAAACAGGTGTGAATATTTCTGAACTAGATAACGTACAGTCTGTATTAAATGTACCTTTTAACTTCGCGGAGGTGAATTAGAGTTCATTCCCAGACCCCCAACGACGATTTTTTATTTATCAGCCAATGAGAAATTAGCTAAATGAATTTTGTTGTTGTGTGCGGCGGCTGAAATAGAATCATATGGTGGTCAGCTGGCGATTCTAATTTCTCATTGGCTGATAAATAAAAAATCTTTTTGGGTGGTCTTGAGAATGAACTCTAATTCACCTCCGCGAAAATAAAAGGAACTTTTAATACAGACAGTAAAAACAAATGTGGAAAATAGAATAAAAATGGCAGTACATGAATCCATAATTATTATTTGTAGAATGTATGTGGAAGGTCCGTTGTGCAAGAGTACACGAATAATAGTTGAACCAGTTCACAGATAAATTAAATCTGTATGAATAATTTAGATAATGTATTCTAACATTTAAGGTGGCTCGTGTTTAATTATATTAAGTGCCTGTTTTGAAACAGGTACGAATTTTATTGCGATTAGACTTATATCAGCAGTTTTTAAGACCTAGCATGTTCTTACCAAGTAGAGTAGAGTAATTGTATAAAAGCCAAGGTGGCGGCATGTAAATACATGTAACATGGAAATAACATGTAAAAAGTATTTTCTGCATGTAAAAAATATTTGGAATTTTTACATGGACAATGTAAATTATGGAAATATTCCTGAAAGTTTTGATTTTTTCTGCAAACTTAAAGTTAGTGTTTGAGTTTTAAGCTTTTCACATGTTTTTAAACTCCATTAAACCGCTTCGTTTGCTTTCAAATGAATTAAAACCGTCTTCTGATTCCCCATAATACGTGTAAATAAAGTCATATGGCTTCTTTGGCTTTGTTTTAACATTTTTCTATGTTATTTCCATATTTCCATGTATTTATACATTTTTACATGTAAAAATGGACAAAATCTATTTATACATGTAGAAAAAGCCACCCTGATAAAAGCTAACTAAAATAAATTAAAATACAACAATTTTAAGCAGCCTACTCGTTGAATGCATATATATACACGGAAGTGATTAACTTAATCACCAATCCCAGATTAAGGATTTTGCGATATTTCTACTAATCCGTGATTAGACAAGCCTGATCCAACAAGGAACTACTAAATTATGGTTCAAAACATAAACGCTTACAAAATCACAATGCGTCGTGAATGAAACTTCTTGAACACAGGGTTTTAAAGCTTATAGTTTGTAAGATTTAAATTGGTATAAGAATATTTATAAAAAGAGCATGTGTATGCTCGGTGCATTCATGTATATTGCAACTTAAGTTTAAAGTCTCACTCTTATAGGATAAACCCCTACAATACTTTCACCCAGGTTGATGCAGCAATACAAAACATGTCATTTTATGTTCCATTTTACACTTTATAAACATTTTACATAATATTTCGCTTTAGAGACATCATTTGAGTTTCAACATGTTTATTATGTAGTATCTGTTGGCTAAAACGTTTCATGCATTTCTCCTTTAGCCAATTCATACAAAACGATGCTTCAAAGACCACTTCGGCTGAACAACGATTTGCTTGGGTAAATCTGCTTCTGTTTGTTGTGCCATCGTCCACAGCTGATCTTGCATTTGTCGTGCTGGCTTGGCTAGGACATCTCATTAAATTTTAATTTAATTACTATTTGGAGTGAATGCTTTAAGAAAGATGGAGGGGAAGAGAAGGACTCTGAGGCGATCGCTAAGGCAACCTCAATCTTCTACGTGTGGTGGAGGTGCTAGAGGTAGAAAGATTTACAAGGATTTTTCAAGCGAAGAGGAGGAGGAGGGGAATAATGAAGTGAAGGGGAAAAGAGGTAGACCCAGAAAGGTGGGGGGATTAGGAGGTGATCAGGGAGGGGGAGGAGGTTTGAGGAGCTCTAGACATTTCAAATGGAGTCGACAAAGTGAAGTGGTGATTAGTCAACTGGCTGGGTTATTTGGGGAAGGAGGGGAATTGAGGTTGACAACGGATGTGACATTGGTCAGTAGTGAGGGGGATTTTGTGGAGGCGCACAAGGTGGTGTTGGTGCTGTGCAGTGGCTACTTTAGAAAATTGTTTGGCAAGGTGAGCAGTAAAGTTTACATAATTTATCTTTAAAATTGGATGTTTTTATTAACATTTCAATATTTTCGGATTTACAGTTAACCAGAGGAGTAGCCAAGGAACCAACTGTGGTGGTTTTGGCAAACGTGAAATCTCGGAATCTCAAGAATTTGGTCAAGTTTATGTACACTGGAGAGGTGGACATTGCTCCAGAGGAGGAATCCGAGTTTCTGAAGATTGGTCAGTTTTTGGGAATAAATGGAATTCTACCGTCGGAGGTGTCAGAACGGAGGAGTACCGATAAGTCTGAGAAGAGTGTGATTAAAGTTCAGGTGTTGGACAAGCGGGTTACTTCGGCAGAGGAGGATGACGAGGTGGATGTGAAAGAAGGTGGCGTGGTAAGATGTAAAGTGGAACCTTGTGAGGAGGATGGATTTCAGATGGAGGATGACTTAATGGAAATGGATGAGGATGATCATTTTGGTGAGGATGGAGGTGCCAATTTTAGTGACCAGAGAGCTAGAGGAGACAATGAAGAAGAGTATTCAGATGGACCTTCCATTGATCCGGTCACTGGAAAGTTACCCCATAGGGGAAAGTGGTATCCAATGCCTACTCCCACGGAGGAGGATCTGGAAGAAAATTGGCGGCTTAATCAACAAAAACAAGTGAGGTTTTTCATACAAAATACATTAATTTTACAGTTTAATTGCTAATTATAACTGACGAATACTTTAATTTTCCATTTAGTTAATGGACGGTGAAACCTGTCGTTACTACTGTTATCACGGTGGAAAATGTTGCGGCGCTCGTATTAAAAAGCTTGTGGAGGATGGCATAACAACCTGGGTCACCAATCGTGTTCCGCACTCCAATCATCGCCAGAAGCCCTTTGGCTTGCCCAAGGAAACCAAACGCTTTGTGATAAGCATGCTGGAGCAAGGGATACGAAGACCAGAGAAGATTTTAAAAGCCATGAGATTACTTCAGATGGATCTGCCCACAAGAAGGCAGGTGGAGAATTGTGTTAACTTTCAAGTAAAAACCAGAGGTCATGAGTTTCCTTTACCGGAAAAGAAACCACCGTCAAGAGTGAGGAAATATGTGCCAAAACATCCTCCCAAAAAGAGGGGAAGACCTAAAGTAACGGTGAAAAGTCCGAGATTGAATGTACATGGATTTCCTTGCGAATCTCAGAAAAAGTTGAAGCAATCCGAAGTAGAGGAAAGTGAAGGACAGATGAGTAATCAGACAAAAGAAGAACCAATAGCATCCAATTTATCGTCAAATTCTCAAAACTTCAGTTCTGAAAACAATGCACAGCAATCTCAATCTCAGCAAAATCATGGGTTAACTGTAACAACGGATAATTCTGAAACAACGAACTTTAATTTGTTAAACTATTCGCATGGAAATGACCCACCGCCTAATTCTTATACTAACTTTTAGTGAGTTGCAGAGAATTGTATTATTTTAGGTTTGATCATGTACTATTTTTTCATCATATTATATTTATGCTTTTGGCACCAAGACCAATTTGCATTGTGTGCCTATTTTGTATATTTTTAATCTGTTCTGAATCTGAATGCAGTAACTTAAGTATAAGTTTACAATGTAAACTTTACATTATATAAATATTGACATTTGTTTTGTTAATAATATTTATCAAACAATTTAAAACCTATACTGTCGCTTGTATTCATTTGTCTTGATTAATATATGTTTCATGTTGGAACTTACTAGTGCGTAGGTATTTACATACATTTTCAGAACTTGGCGTTATTCAGCCGGCTTTAATTCGAAAATTTTATGAGTTCCCATGGGTTGTGTTTCTGGTGAATATTCATTCATTTCATTTTTAAACCTTGAGTTCATTTTGTATACAAACTGTTCCTACTTAGAATGAGCAAATAAGTTTTTAATCTAGTAAACATTTTATTAATTATTATGAAAAAACATTTTTATATTGAATGAAAGAAGAACAATGGGCGATAAATTTTTATTTGGGAACCATGCCAAAAATCCACAGTAAAGCTTCTAGTATAAAAGCAGGCAAACTGGTGGCTTACTTGCATGTTTGATCGTTTCGAAATGAATTTCGTTTCACTTGAATTTTTCTTCGGAAGACTTTTAAATAACTATATTTCTGCATGAACTTATAATACCTATCATAGATTGTAATATGAAGTGGTTTGGCGTGAGAATGGATCAAAGGTTTTTGCCATTGTTAGTACTATGTAGTACACTAATAACTCAATCGTTTTAATGATATAAATATTGAAGAAAAACAAAACTTTCACTGAAATCATATAATATATTTTTTTTGTTTTGGTATGGTGCCTACAATCGTTTCTGTACGTGTAGGTTATACTATACCAAGAATTACGCTGACCAACACCAAATTACGATCACAAATAGAGTACAAAATACATTCTTTGCATTAAACATTTTAGAAACAAAACTATATTTGATTTAAGTTTAAAACGTTGTTTTGACTTTCCTTCTACAGCATATGCACAAACATACTTGTATTGAAATTGTAACAAGATTAATGGATTTAGTAGAATTCATTTTTGGCTAAAGAGGTTGCTTTTTATTGTAATCTCAAGCTTTCGTACACTTTCCGTGAACTTTTTCAAGAGAAATGACAAGAAATAACGAAAAACGGACTATCATAAATATTTTTGAAACAATGATTGATGGATTTTTTAAAGCGTAATCTGAAAAGGCAATATATTAAAAATAAAAATGGAGACTTGTGTATCAGTTGCTATAAAGTAATCAATCATTCAGGCTATTCACCTCAGTATTTTACACTGTATAAATCTGCATTGACGGAATCATTAGTATTTATATTGTTCATTTTGAATTTGTACATGCAAATGCAGTTAACGTTTTTTAACCAGTTGTTACATGAAAACCGCAAACATGCGTTCATCAATTCAGATTCAAAACTATGCGTCATCAAACTTCTAGTAAAATGCTTGTGAATTAATAAAGCGTGTTCAACAACACTCTTTTGTTTTCTTTTAGAGAACTTTTGCAAAAATGTGTACAGAAACACAAGTAAATATTATCGTTTTGAAGAATATTAACTGTCAAGTGAAACTTGAGAATAATATTATAACAAGCTGTTAAGATAGTAGAATGCTGAAGTCGACGTATGTCGATTAAGAGAATTTGATTTTTGATTGTTGCAACAGAAATATTCCATACAGATTATCTTATATATGCGCTGTAAATTATAATAAGGTTTTATGCACATCCATATGTCAGGATTAACTGTTCGACAGAATCAGTTTAATGAATCTAATTTTTATATCAGATGTCATTCTCGGAAAACATGTTCTGTATTAACCTCAGACAACACATTAATCATGTTGGAGTCATAATTATGTGCATATATTATTACAATGTCAATCAAAATTCAATGAAAACTGCACCAAACCAATCCAATTCTCGATAAATAACAAATCGGGCTTGGTTAAATAATGGATTACAATGACAATCATACAGCTCTCAGAATATTTCAAGTACTTTGTTTGCTTATTGCTTATAAATCCAAACTTTATTGGAAACGATGCGCGTGCTAATAAATAATAATATTTATTGATGTACAAGCTAATAATAATAGTTTGTGGCAACTGATTGCTAAATATGTTAATTATTTTTGCAAATCATCGGAACAGATCTTTTAAGCGGAAAGACAGATTGTGATTTGTTAAATGTGTGTGTAACATTATCAGTGGTTTTAAATGTCTGAGAATTGCATTTAAATCCTGATAGAATTAGCACAATTACTGATTATCTGACATGCACAACTTGATTTGGCCATGGACATTTCTAAGTATCAGATAATGTCGACCCGATATTTTGCAATGGATTTGGATATATAAAGCTCTTGCAAATTTACAAGATAATTAGTTCAATCTATCCTTTCAAACTAATCGCGTGTAAGTTTAATAAAATTGTCAAAATGCGTCAAGTACTTTGTTTTTGCCTTGTTGCCATACTCTTTGCCGTCCAGATTAACGGTATACTTTACAGTTTTAAATTATAATTAAATCTTTATTTTGAAAAATTAAAATCATTTTTATACAATTTCAATTAAGGTGAAAGCGGTGAATGCTCCTGGTACGGAGCTGAGGGTGAAATTCCCCCTGGTCATCCTACCGCTTGCGGCGAAGGATTCGACCGATTTGCTATGAAGGCCGCTCACAAAACCTTACCATGCGGAACCAGGATTCGTGTTCGAAACATTAATAACGGCAAAACCGTTGATGTTACTATTAATGACCGAGGTCCATTCACACCTGGAAGAATTGTTGATTTGACTTATGCTGCTTTTGGTCAAGTTGAAGATCGCGACAGAGGTCTATTCCCTTGCGATTATCAGATTTTGTAAATCCACATATTATGAATGTAAGTTCCTCACGTTTGCAAAATTTCACTTCAAAATGCCAAGCCAAATACTAATAATATCAAAGCAAACTCCAATACTGTGATTGTACCTTACTTTGCTTTAAAATAATTAAACTGTTTAATAGTTTAATGTGTAATAAAAATCGTAAATAAAATCTAAATATGAAATTATATTGTATTTATTGCATCATGTTGCTGTCATGATAATATCTGTCATGTTAAAGAAATTCAAAAATCATGACTCCGGAGAAACAGTTTATTTACATATCAAAGCAAGGATAGTGAGTTGACTTAATGGGAAAAGAAGTTAAGATATTCAAAAAGAACCTTAATTACTAACAATATACTGTGTTGAAAACGTATGTCTTATTCAGCATAAACTAAACTTACATTTATAGATTAAAGATCAATATTTCAGTTTGTATTTATAGCTGGCAGCGTTGCGTTGTCCCTGAAGCAAACACTTTTGATACTGTCAATTCTTGGAACTCGCAAACTTTCAAAGAAAAACGGGACAACAGTCAGTCGGAGAGCGGAGCCTTATAAGGATCCCCGGGATCCTTATTAGGATCCCTGATTTGTTGTGTTTTGGATCCTTATTAGGCTCCCTGGGATCCTTATTGGGATCCCAATTTTTTGTTTACTTTTGTGGAGCCGAATTCGGATCCCTCTCAAAACAATATCAAAATCTTTCATAATAAATAAGTGACGATGTCTCTGCCTGCTACATAATACTGTTTCATTTACCATTTAATGTAATGAAGGTGGATCTAGTCCGCACGTAGCTACTGAAGGAATTTTAAGTTGTTTTGGCTAATAGGGATTTGTGTTTCGTTGTTTTGAGTTAAGTCTTGCTATATATCATTATGAAAAATAAATTGCAATCCATTTACTTTGTATGAACTATATTTTACTAAAATTAAAATGCCAGAACACATTCAATCTACTAAAATGATACGCATATTGAACTCCTTCTAGAGTACGCACGTTTGCGGGGATGGCAGGTCTAGTTGTAAACGGGGGATCCGAATTAGGATCCCAACAATAACAATGCTTAATAATTTTCAAATGCATGTATCTTTTAGTTGGTACGGTGAAGTTATGATGTGGTACGGTCAAAAAATTCTAAATTTTTTAAAGTTTCTAAATCTGAAATAAAAACCTTGTTACTCTTTCACACTTTCTGTTACTCTTGAATTTTCTGCAAATTTTTACAATGTTTACAACAAAGATCCTTACTGGGTTCCCGGGGATCCTAATTAGGATCCCTTGGATTGTATGGGATCCCAATAAGGATCCCAGGGAGCCTAATAAGGATCCAAAACACAACAAATCAGGGATCCTAATAAGGATCCCGGGGATCCTTATAAGGCTCCGCACTCTGACTGACAGTATTGTATTCTTTAAACAATGCGTTGTTAAAAACCCAATTTGTTTTCACTTAAAATTGATGTGCTACAAAAATATTGCTTACAAATTATGCATATCATTTTATTGCATTGCATTCGAAACTGTGCCATCAAAACTAGAACAGATTTTGATACGTCAGTTGAATAAGAATAAAATACACGCAAAAATATTCTAATATAAAATTATTTTACATACCTTTATTATACCTCAAATATGAAAATTTTTACTGCAAACAATTTGTTAATATTGCAAATCATTCTCGTTTTCATTTCTACTCTGTGTGAGGCTTGCGTAATCCAGCAGAATATCGGATCACCAGAAATCGAAAGAAGTAAAGCCTTTGAGGAAACCTACAAGAAAAAGAAACATCCTTGGGAGGAAACTGTTCCTAGAAATGTATACTCTCAAGAGTATAAGGGTACATTAAAGAGTTGCGGTAAGCACAACAAAATTATCAAGTATATACATACACATATAAAAGCTTATAAAATTCAACTATCTTGTAGTATGTGGCGTTGAAAAGGGAAAAATCCCACCAGACGCACCAGAATGGCAAATTGAAAGAGACCCTGGTTCAAAGACTTGGAACATCTACATTTTTATAGTCAACGAAACCATTCCTTTCTGCACCGGCACAATAATCAATGACAAAATGGTTCTAACCTCCCACAACTGCCTTAAATCTGGCAAGCCTTTAGCCACATATGAGCGTTGGAGACCCAAACCTACACATCACCAATCCGTTGGTCTAATAACTCCCGAAAATTTAATCATGTCGCCACAAGCCCCTTTTACACCAGGTTTACCCTTTAATTATCCCGTAGCTGAAATAATTCACAATGAACAATTCGACTTTGTTTCAAATAACTCAATACTACACGACGTAGCTATTCTTGTCTCAGCAGTACAAATGCATTGTTTTGCCCTAAAACCAATTTGCATTCCCAGTGTACAAAATTTTGATCCTGTTGGGTTAAAAGCCTATTATTACGGTATGGGTGGCCTATTTCCGAATGATCCAACGTTTGAACGTAGAGCTGTTGGCGATGCAGTAATTATGGAAGGAGAACAGTGTGACGAAGTTGAAGGTCGTCTTGGCTTTTCGGGACATAATGCACTATGCATTGAAACTCGTTTGCCAGTTCCCTTGACACCGGGTGGCCCCTTGATTATACCACAAGATGGAATTGTAAATAAAAGAGGTTTTGCACCGGCTAAAACCGTGTTTTTAATGGGAATAGCATCCATGACAAATGCAACGGCTAAAGGTGGCGAAGATACACATAGAAGCTTTGTATATTTTAGTGATATTAATCCACTAGTTAAATATTTGGAGTACTATGCTTATAAAGTCAATGGGTCATGGTGTCCACCAAAAGATATTTCAACGACAATGTCACGTATTGAGAAGGATAAACGATTGCTGAAAAAATATAATTGGGAGGAAGCTTCTGGTGAAATCAAGCGTGATGAGTCGTTAGACTGTGGTATGATATATGATAAAATTGAAACTTGCAAACTTTGAAACAAGTAGTTTCAATAATTGGTTTAATTTGATTTATAGTTTGCGGAGTTCGAAATAAGCCTCAAGGTTTACAATCCCGTATTTTTGGTGGTATGAACGCATCCAAGTACGAATATCCCTGGTTGGCAATGTATGACACACTTTGGATTGAACCTGGAAATAAGAAAAGAAAAACTACTTGTGGTGCAGCGATAATAAATGATCGGTTGGTTTTGACAGCGGCACACTGTGTAATCTTCAGGGAAAGATTGTTTGACCACAAAATTGATTTAGTACTTCCTAAGGAAGGAAATATAACATTGAGAAAGCATTTTTATGACAGTAAACCGGAAACTGATGAAAATGTTATAGTGGCTAAAGTAAAGCAGATTTATTTTCATGAGTTACACACAGAAAGTATTCGTGTGTTGGATAGTCAAGAAGCAGATATTGCTTTGTTAGAACTTGAAAGTCCTATGGCTTTCTCAAATGTAAAGGAATATGAAAGTAGTACACCGGGAGAAATTAGACCTATTTGTGTGCCAAGGCAAGGACAGTGGATTGACTTTGTGGGAAAAGAAGCTGAGGTGGCGGGATGGGGAGTACAGCCGGATGATAGTGATCCAGTGGTTTTGAAAAAGGTTAAGCAACCGTTTCAAAATTTGGAGCTTTGTGCGTCAAAAGTGTTCAAGGTGGTTTCGGACTCCATAATTTGTGCGGGAGGATTTAGTATGAATGATATTACAAGTCAAGGGGACTCTGGAGGACCGCTGATTTTCGAGAAGGATGGACATTGGGTAGTATTGGGATTGGTCAGCTTTGGTATGATTTATTGATAATGATTTGGTATTTCTTAAAAACCTAAAGTTTTATAAAATGTATGAGATAAATATAAGGTTGATGTTTTCAGGACAAACTGAAGCAGCTGGAACTGTGTCATTTTTCACAAATGTACAAAGTAAGTTAATATATTAAACGTATTGATTTGCTTGCATAAGTTTTCTAAATAGTTTATTTGTTGATTTTTTCAAATAGAATATGTACGCTTTATAGACTATTATTCACAAAAGGTTGGAGCTAAATGGTGCAAGTCGTACATTTAAAATAGATTGACTCTACGAAGGTGCGACACACATAACTTAACAGCATGCAATAGGATTATCTGATAATTAACGTTATGTAGTTACTTTACTTTAAAAATTATTTCTGAAACAACAACACAAATAAACCACAGGCATCATTGGAATCTATTATATGCAAAATCCCCAGCCTGAACCTACTTGAACGCGACATGCTCCTGAGCAACAGCATGGAAAGGGACCACGTCTATCGCAAGGTCCAGCAGCACATCCTTCACCTTTAATTCTGCATAGTTGTGCCTGAGAAACCAAAACCAAGGAATTTATTGATAAACTGTTAATTCTCTTGATTAATTCTAAAAATGACTTGTCTACTTACATCTACGTGAACTGCCATGAGTACAAATACAACAAGGCATACACAGAAAAGAAGATGAATCCACTTGGCCATTTTGTTTGCTTGAATCTTTTTTTGATATCCTTTAGTTGATACGTTGATAAATTCCAAGTGATATCCCAAGCCAAAAAATATCTTCATTTATATACAATTTTTCAGCTGATATTCACTGCAACTCTAAAGATTTTGTGTGCGAAAATATGTTGTTTTTCTGTTTCTATTGTGTTTATAAACCATATGCTACATTATTCCTGTTTTTATGGCTGAACTTGAAATTTATTTAGTTTTTGTAATAGCAAAAGTAAGATGACTAATCCAAAATTATAACTTCAAACATAAATTACCATAAATAACGTTTCATAAGGAAACTACCTGGATATTCCAGGAATCCTGATTTACGTCAATAAGACTGGCAGCAGGTAGCATTATTATTTGACAAAAGCTGAAAACGAGTGCATCCAAAAGTTTTAAAATGCAATTGTCCTAAACAGCTGCCGACTGGATTGTATCTTGCACACTCATCTAAAATGCAGTTTAATTGAGACTAACCAGGTAATACATGTGGGATAAATAGAAAAGAATATATCGATGCACAAATGATAAATCAGTTACACAAAAATGTTTGCGGTTTTAGTTTTGCTATAGAATACGTAATTAAACACAGAAGCCAATTTATTAGCACAATATTGACTTGTCAAAGAAATACAGAAAAGAATCGGATAACTTTAAGTAAAATTAGATTATTTAAAGCATAAAACCTGCCAAATTATCAAATCAAATCGTCAAAAAATCGGGATCTGGAATGAGCCGTTTTATGTGCAAAATCCCCAGCCTAAGCCTCGTCGAACATTGCATCTTCCTGAGCAACAGCATGGATTAGTATTTCCGCAAGGTCCAACCGCGCACCCTTCTCCTCGGATTCTGCATCGTTGTGCCTAAAAGCGAGAAAATATATGTTATGAATGATTACGATAGTTCTTCACATATAAACTGTGACATAACAATTCATTGGTTACTTACCTCAACGTGAACTGCCATAAGCACAATTATAACAAGGCACACACAGAAAACGATTGGAATCAACTTTGCCATTTTGAATGTTTTTTGGGTGTTGTTTGGATTCAAGTTTTACTTTCCTTAAGTTGCTGCGTTGATTATTTTCCGAAGTTGAGGAATTGCAAGTGATGCTGCTAAACCTAAAATTGCTTCATTTTTATACAATTTTCTGATGGAGCTTTCCTGCAATGATGAAATAGCATTTCAGAAATACTTTACATACAGGTGATGGACATTTCCACTTCCTTGAAAATATTTTGGTTTTAGGAATTGTTTAGTGTTGGTAAGCCACGCAGTTCATTCTCCTTGATTTTCCCTTGAAGTGTATTTTATTCTAGAAGAATACCTATTTTTCAGAAAACTACAGAATAATGTACCGGATCTAAAGCCTTGCCTAAATTAGGTGTAAGTAATTACAATTACAAATCAGACTATGTAAATATTCTGCGAATCAAAGCATACGTCAATATGGCCAATGGCATTAAATGAACATTCCATGACGTCGTTAGTTGTTAGAAAACATGTGTTGGCTACTTTCTGAATTGAGTTAATAAAACATGTTTAAGATTTGAATGTCAATGGATTGGCAAAGAAATTGGAACAAATACTCAATGTAGATAACTCAAAACTCGGAATCGTACAATACTATAGGTATCTATTGTGTAATTACACCACCATGTCATTTGCATTATAATTAAAAGTTGATTACTGAGCAATAGCAGCAACTAAAGACGAGTAAACTTGTAAGTAAATAAAAAACAATGTTTGTCGACGTTTTCACAAAACAAATATTTAACTTTCAATTACATTTTGAAATCCAAAATGAATATAATATAACAGCTTATTTGCTATTAGCTGCTAAACATAGGTTTTGGTAAAATTGGAAATGCCAATCCTGGATTTTTAAGGAAGTAAACTGATGGAATAACTTACTTTAAATTTGTAAACAATTTCAGCATATAGTTCACCAGTCTTGCTTTTGAAACACCAACATTTTGTAAATTTTAAATTAATTGGGTTAAATGAATTCTGTTCATATCAGAACTAACATTTTGCTAGTTTAATGAATTTATAAATAAATTCCAATTTCAAATTTAGAATTGAAGTTGTCAAAGCTATACTATAGTATATGCATGTATAATACTATTGTATATACTATAAAGCATACTACTATTTTTTGAAATTCAAATACCATTAAGCAATTCAATTACTCCTATAAAAGGTTCTCCATTTCCAAAAACAAAATTTATTAGTTTTTTGCAGAAACATAATTCATATTTTTGACAGTCTTCAAGCAGCTTTTAATCTTCAAGGTTGGGAAACACTAGCGCTATGTATAACAAAAACATATTAAATTTACTTTCAAAGTCCACCCAAATATGTAGCTTCTTTGGCGCTTCACCAATTTTTCTTAATCCAAAAACAGAGTTGTTTCGGTACACCTTGTGGACCCGACTAAAAAGCTTCGTAATATTTGAAACCATAGCTATTTATATTTTGATATTTGTACCAAATCAGGTTTACAAAATGTGGAAGGCCCAAAAATTTGACGAGTTTAATTTCCTGGTAATTTTCACAATGTGCGCAATAATTGCTATAATTCTTCTTGGATTGGTCAACTTTCGCTTACAGGAAGTAGTCTATTTTTTGAATACACTGGCTTGGTTCCTGAAATCATTTGCAGGTAATTACACATTTGCTTGTTTATTTCAAACTATTTTGCAAATTCAGGCCTTATTGAAATATATTTTAATTTTGCAGTTTTATATATGCCCGATTATGACCCCCCAACTTCAAATGAAAACAAGCGAGTATGTCACTTAATTAAATTGGTATTTATCTATTATTTCATGCTCGCATGCGTTGTATCCAGTCATTATTTTTTCTTTCCACACTCACCAATTCATCTAACGTCGGAAATTGAACCTAAATTTTTGAATCCTATAATTTACGTTCTTTTTGGAATGATACTGTTTTTTGGGATATTATCGGTCTGCTGTTTGTTGGCAATAGTGTCTTGTTTTCTTGTAATTTATTATATTCATTTTATTCCCATATTTTCAATCGAGTTGAAATTGGGGAAAAATTTGGGACAGAGGTCATCAAGTAAATTGCGAACTTTAGCAAATTTCACTAAAACGTATCGATGTCTAGAAATCATTATCAACCATCAAAATGATTTTAGCTCCATTGTGATAATTCCTATTCAAACTTTTGTCTGGTTACTTAATATATTTTGTTTTGTAGCCCTGGTATCATTTTGGTATAGATTGAATAGTACTGGGAAAACTCTAATGATTATATTTAGCATTGGAGCTGTAGCAACATGGACACTTGTATTGAGTATGCTAGGGCACGTTGGCGTTTGGAACAAAAGAACTAGAGCATCCTGGACACGTGCTGCAGTAATGGAGAAAAACGTATTTTCAGAGCTTTTAACCAAACAGGATTTAAAGTATTGGACAAAGTTTAAAAAATCCTGTAGACCATTGTGTATTTCCTATGGAAAATTTTTCGTAGTGAAACCAATGAGCGTGTTGTTATACATGAAAAAAGTTACAAGAGGTGCTTTCAAAGCATTGTTTATATAAATATGATTTATATTATTATTTCTTGCATGATATCATTGTAGGGTAAGCTGTGCACCTGCAGTGCTAATTTGAAGCTTAAAATAGTTTGATTCAACCAATAAACATAATACATTTCCCGACAAAAGTAGTTTAGTCAAAATAATTATTACTTCCTGACTTTTTGGATAGCATGCCTAAAATTTCCAGGAAACCGAAGATTTTTTACAACTACAAATTACATGTCTATTCTAAACAGAACACAGTACACTGATATGTACTTAAAACATTATGTGGTTTTTCAAGTATAGCTATAGTATAAAGTATGACATTTACAATTTTTATTTTTTCCAAAACCTGTTTACATGCCCCTGGTATTCATTTTACCTTGCAGTGGTAAGTTACAACTTAGTAAGCGTAACCACAAAACAGGGCACACTTGCATTTTTGTAGCGCCATAAAAATGCTAACAGAACTTCGTAAAAGGGCATTTTCGTTACATAAATTCCTATTCTGTTACTTAAACCCCCTACCATTTACTTGGGATACGAAAAGTGAAAAACTTCTACTTCAAACTGCAACCTGGAAATGGTTTATCTGGCTACTTGTAACACTCGACGTTTTCCTCGGTGCGTTTGCAAATTTGTACGTTCTAGTGTCACAATTATTTCTACATCGACAAGACTTTACCCTAGTTAATGTATGCATTTCCTCAGCGGCCGGATCTGGATTATGGATAACCGCCAGCTTTACAGTTGTTTGGACACGACACATTGATAGAAACATCAGTGCAGGAAATCAACTACTAGAGCTGGAAAGAAAATTGATCAAGCGATATTCACCAACTTCTTTGGTCAGCCGTTTTGGTACTTCTGTTTTTGACATTGATAAAATTGCTGTTTTTTTGCATTTTATTGTATGTGGCGCTGCATTGTGTCCACTTGGAGTCATTGTTATCAGCTTGTATGATGACTTGGATCCGCATCATTTTGTTCTGGAAGATATACTAGCTCCATATTTTCCAAAATACGAAAGAGCTTTAACGTACATCGTACTAGTTCATCTTGTCAGACTTGTTATACTAACTCCAATAATATTTGAAACTTGTCGCTTTCTTTCCGTTATGGGAATTACAGGTATAATAAGCATAGACAGTTTGCACACAATTCTAAGTTTATTGGCAACAAATGTTAATACATTTCGTGAATTCATAAAGTATCACCGCCAAATTCATTTGATTCATCGATTAATTCAATTCCAAGCAAACTACTCGCTGTCAGCGGGCATCATAGTGATATATTTTGTTACCATTGAAATGTTATGGATTTGTGTTAGAGGTTTCCAGAAAATTGAAATTTTACTATATGCCACCTTTTCATTTGTTGCGCTAATCATGTTGGGAATACTTGTGTTTATTTTACCGTTAGTTAAAAGTCTTGTAAAAGTTGCTGAATTAGCTGTGCAGACTAATGTACGTAGAACCAAAAGTATTTATTCTAGAGCACCGTTTTATTTATTCAAGGTGGAATGTAAACAAGCAAATGCGCTGCAGCCCCTTCAACTAAAATTTCTGGATACGTGTAAAATAGGAACAAGTTTTAGCGCAAAGTGTCTGTCTAGTTTGGTGGAACATTGGTTTACGGCAATATTGCTGTTACGCTTGTAACTTTAAATATAATCGCAATTTTCTGCCTACATTTCCATAAAAATGTTTTGGTTATATACCAAAATAACACACAACATGTTGATATTTCTTTATAAGTAAATTATTCCAAACTATTTTTAATTAAAAAAAGTTAATATAGACTTATGGTTCACAATTTAATTTCATATTCCTAATGACTAGTAAAATTATTAATTTGACCTTTCAACATTTTGCTCATATTGACCTTTAATATTACCAGCTGGGTCGTAATTCGCTACAACATACCATCTCCCATTCTGATTAGAAGATACCCCAACGCCTAACTTATGACTGCGTTTCCAAACAACTTGTGTAAAGGAGTTTGTTGGTTCATTATTATTCTCTGGGCTGTTGTAGTTATAATGTCTTGACTCGGAATACCACTTCTCTACTGCTTGCCTAATAGCTTGCTCTCTTGATCCCGCTGAGCTCATGGAAATCACTGCAAGATTTTCACCGTAAATAGAATTGCTACGTTGAAGCTTATCATTTTCCGCAAGATAATCTGCCCATTGTTGAGCACTGGCTTGAATTGTATTGTCCCAAATTAAATCTGGAGCGTTATGTCGTTGTCTGAATTTGTTGTGACTGTATAAGCTAACTGTAGAAATATAGTCTGCAGAAGATGTGTTTCCATTTTCGTTACTACTACAAAGTCCAGTATCTGGTACGGAACCCTTGGAACATAGCTCAAACGAACCGATAGCATCATCAAAGCCGGATCCATCCAAATTCATGAAATTGGACGAAATTTGTAAAGAACGACCAGTGCATTTGCAGTTATCCCAGGCTTCAATGCAGCTATTTTGTGTGTTCACGGAGGAAATGCGGCCTCTCCAGGATTTTGGAAATGTGAAACAGTTTCCTCTTTGAATGTTAACGGAGTACCAACGACCTATAATTTAAAAGAATATATCAACGGATTCTTAAGAATAATTTTTTATGTAATTTACCTGTAAAGTTAGAACGCTCCCAAAAGTAAATTATTGCAGCATGGCTTTTCAATATAGCCAATAACAGAAGAAACATTTGAAGCCCAAATAATCTAGCCATTGTTTTTGTCTTTTAAAGTAACAATTAATAACACTAGCTTGCCATTGGCTTCAAAGTCACTACTAGACGTTTATGTGAAACGTGTACTATTAGATACCCTATTTTATATTTTGTTTGATTTGAGAATGAATCATGACGTATGTAGTTTCCAGACATTCACTGAGACAACATTTCCTTAATGGTATTATTTCCCAAAGTTCCAGGTTCATTAATCAAAACTAATAAGTCATAAAGGGCCATATTCCTAACCTTATGGAGAGTGGGCTAACGATGCTCCGCGTATACACATATACCATTCGATAGATCTCGATGAACTTATCAAAAGTGTTGCTGGGCACAACTCCGAAAAACGTGATCTTTGGGTTCTTTTGGCTAAGTGAAGTTCAGAGTTTTACATACAAATCCTATGGTACAATTTTTTAGGGAAAATAAAAAACTCAGAATACAGATAGAAAAGCCTATAAATCGATAGATTATGACTTTCTGAACAGTATTTACACAGACCCTTCAATGTTTTACTAAAGTTATACATGTGATTCGTGAACCAGTAAAAAGCACTGGTACATAGGGGTTTGAACGGTTACGATGAACTTGTCGGTTGTGCTCCAATAATATTTTAACATTGAAGGGCCCGTGTAAAGATTGTTCAGATAGTCATAATCTATCGATTTATAGGCTTTTCTATCTGTATTCTGAGTTTTTTATTTTCCCTAAAAAATTGTACCATAGGATTTGTATGTAAAACTCTGAACTTCACTTAGCCAAAAGAACCCAAAGATCACGTTTTTCGGAGTTGTGCCCAGCAACACTTTTGATAAGTTCATCGAGATCTATCGAATGGTATATGTGTATACGCGGAGCATCGTTAGCCCACTCTCCATAAGGTTAGGAATATGGCCCTTTGTTTTGTTTGGGAAGCGTCTGATAATATTTTGCGGATGCATGTTTGTCTCTAATCTCTTTGCACAGGTATACATGTGTTTTGTTTCTTCTTTGTTTTTTTTAAATTTTGTCTACTCGCTACTTCGTATGGATAATTGACTTAACAGCTTACTCATTGGTACTCAATGGGTGGTATAACAATAATGTCTGGTTTTATTGTGTAAGCAGTCATCCGATTACAATAAACATCTGTAACTACGCATGTCAAGTTTGGTCTTGAAAACGATAAAACAATTTGAATCAATGTGTTAGATAAAAATGTGGAGCAATAGAAAACATTTGGATTGAATTTTGTGTTTTGATAGGAAACGTTATATCTTATGGTTCATTTACACTCACTATCAGTGAAGGGTGTCTGAAGTTTCCCGCTAAACTCTGTTGAACAATATGTCATTTCATTGTAGCAATTTACTATAAATAAATTGGGAATCGGAACTCGTAGGTAGTGAACTACATTATGAATATGTATTTTATTCCAAACAATCCATTCTGATTTACCATGCAAACACACAACCAATTATAATTTCATACAATGCTCATTAACATGCTAATGTCAGCGTTATTCATACGTACTGAAGCGTTATGCTTTTTCAGTCATAAATTACCTATGATATCTTTAATAGCCTGTCATCATTTGCATTTTAATGTTAGAAAGACAATACGATGTTATTTCTCTAAAAAATATGCTGGAATATGCAATATACCCACCCATATCTGTTCAATCTTCATGGTTATGCAAGCACGCCATATACCTACTATTGTTTTTAGTTTCAAATGTGCTACTTTTATTAAAATTTTGCCTCTCTGGGATAGATCTGGAAGACTAAAATAGCCAATGACTTTTTATTGATCTTTAATGAAATATAAAATAGTCAAAACCTCACATTTCTAAAGGGATAACAAACCAATTTTTATTCAGAACACAAACAAATGTTGTCGTAAGTTTACTTCAAATTAATTACCAAACAATTACTTTAAATTTACGTTATTTTTGTGGTCACCGCCAGAATTTTGAACATCCACTCCATTTGACACAGGTGTTGGTGCTGGAGCAGCGGCAACAGGAGGTTGATCCTCGATAGGAGGATTAACAGGATGTTGTACTACTGGCGCTATTGGCTGTTGTGGAACGTTGGCAATCACAGCTGCAGATCCTACATTGTTATTGTGAATACCACCCTGGTTGCCTCGGTCTGTGTCAGATTGCGAAAACCCGTTGACTACACTTGTGTGACGTCCTCCAGAATTTCCGCAGTCAGTACATGGTGCAGCCAAAGTACACGCCAGTGCTGCAAGGAGTACTACCGAAGTTTTAAAATTCATAATTGTTTTCTTTAGAGTAGGGATTTGTTGGTAAATGTTACAACTGTATCGAAACAATATAGTAAAATGTACCGTAAAGTTTGAAATGTCTATTCCTTATATACCAGTCAGTGCAGACATACGCTTAGGTAATTAGTGAAGCGGTCAAGAGCTTCTGGCATATTTGAAACGTTATTAAAATGCAATTAGCATATTGATAAATACCTTTGACATGTGTGCATGCATGTCAGTTAATTGGCTTTTGAAGTTCGGATTTTCCAATTGAATTACATTTTAAAGCTATATAGTTTACGTAGTAAACGTTCGTAAACGTAAAAGTAAACGTCAGTAGATCATATCATTCAGAAATTGCATCCATGATCTCCGTTTCTACTAATTTATACTTACTGGCGTATTTTTAAGCAAATTGACCCCATAATTAGTAATGCGTCATCGGTACGTTGCACTGAAACCTACAAATATAATAATTTTATTAACTGAAATTTATATGAGTAATGTACATGAAATGATAAGATATTTGCTAATGGTAGAATTCATTCTAAGCTGAAGAGGTTGTTATTATCATAAACTCAACATCTAATACTGCTGAATGAATTAGCATTTAGCATGTTCAGCATAATTTGGAAAAATAAAAATTACAACCTTTTTGTCCAGTGGTGTCATTTCCATTTGTCATGTGGAGTTTTGAAGGTATTTTACTTCGTATACATTTCGTCTTTACATATCTTATCACACTTCTTATATTTAATATTTGAATACTCTTTATGAAGTTGCGTAAGATAAAAATTGTTGTCGTGTCTGTCTCTGTACACGTTGTATTTTTCTCAGAAATAAAGACGTTGTAGCTGTGGGCTCATACTTAGTATACAATACACTAATCGTTTAAGGTCTAATTGTGTGCTATAACGTTTGGGCGCTTAAATTTTTCAAGGAGTGGAAATTTATGAAAACCCTTATTGTCATTTGACGTTTTATGTTAATGTTAATTTTTACAAATGTGGTTACGACGTAACAGTTTACTGCATCAGGTCACTATGCATTAGATCTTTATGCATAAGGTTTTGTACAATGTCCGCTTACAGTGTACCAACGTACGCTACTTTGATTCTCCGTTTGTATCGGTTTATTTTAAGTGCTTTAGAAATCACTCTGTTTAATCAACATTTTATAGTCTTATAAAACAATTAATGTGACACTTTTTACGTTATGTTGGAGGATGCTCGTTGAATTTTAAGATGACACTTCAATGTCATTGAAAATTTGACATCTACGTCTTCTACGAGGGTTATTGAGTAACTCTTTTCAAGCGTTTATCGTTACTTTGTGGAGTCTGGTGCTTTAGTAACCCGTTCATATTTGTTTTAGAATTTGATAGTTTAGTTTTAAAACTTGGATGTAATAATTCTAGGTTGGTAAAATAAAAATATTAAAATATGAGTCATATATACAGTAGATTCTTATGGAGACAGAATGTATGGAAAAATTGGTACAAATGCGTGATAATATTGATAACAATTTGGGGCTTTTGTTTTGCAGCATTAACTCCATCAGAAATTAGCATAACAAGAATTGGATATGATACCCAACTTTGCTCTCATAACTTGTATACACAATATAGCAATTTCATTTTCTTATTTCGTAAGTGCACCGTATTTTCGATGAATCAGGCAGATAAGGAGCCAAATATTCTTAATGCATGGATGTGTAACTGTTTGCAAAACGACCTTCTGTGTTTAATGGTTTACACGAAATTAAAAAGCAAAATAAAAAGATCGTATTCTGGCTATGTGAAACAGTGGATGAAGTCTGAGTTTCTAGACTGGACCGTGATATATTCAAAAATGTTTGTCAACACTAAGTTTACGAAACCTTGTGTAGTGCACGTGCGTACTATAGTGTCAATAACTGATATCAATTCATATTTTCGTAACCGTTTAAAATTTTATAAAAACCACTTCAGAAATTTCGACCCCGATTACATAATATTTGGTACAGAGGCAACCACGGCAAGCTGGGAACATTTTCGAGGTTTTATTAATATTACTTCTTATGTGTTTATTCTAAATGTGAGAAAAATTGAAATAAAAGTGAGCTGTAGCATTTGTTCTAACGTTTTTGTTTACGATAATTTTTATCAGAAAGTTAACATTCCACTACTAGCAACACAATGGAGTAACAATAGTCTGCTTACCTTTAGAAATAGTAATGACTTCAGCAAAAGTGTGCAAAAGTTTCTTAAAAATACGAACTCCTATAATGCTTACTCGTCACTACACACTTTAAACTGGTGTCCACATGAAGTAGTTAAATATGCATTCAAGTTGCATACAAATTACTTGTATAGTGGTTACGACTGTATTAAGAACTACATAAGCAGGTACGCAAATTGCACAACGCAGTTATGTAAAAACTTTCTATTTGATATGGAACTGGTAACCACTTTTGAATACGAAAAATATGATTTTGTAAGTGGTCTTGGCCATGCGACTAAATTTTTTGGTCTAAGGTACTCTATGTTTTATGAAAAAGATAATAGAAAGTTTTCAGGCACAATACGGAATTTTGTTCCTACAAGTTGGTTAGTACCTGTACTAACTGCATCAGTACTTGTTGGTCTAGTTAGTCTCCTGTATTATTCCGGTTTTGGCTACAAGTCGACTTTTTGGTTACTTGGAACGCTTCTTGAGCAAGAGGAAAATGCAAACACAAAATTGACAAAAGTAAACTGGTGGATTATTTTTGTATGGCTTTTAAGTTGTATAATATTACGTACGTTTTATTCCTCAATTATGTTTAAAAATATTACAAAGCGGGAAGGACCAGATGTATTGGCTCATTTATTGAAGGACTATGTTTTAGTTGCAAACGTTCCATTTATCTCAAGTTTTGACGTGTTTGATAGTGTTTCGGAAGTTTGGTATACTGTTGGAACTGAATATGAGAACAAGAGTATTTCTAAGCTACTGGAATTGTATTTAAAACATGCCCTGCTCACGAAAGAATCAATAGGAGTATTTGAAGCTGTAAAATATCTAATAGAAAATAGTCATTTTGAGTTATGCAGTCATGAAAATTTTATCACGGGCAAACATTATTATTGGTGGCAAAACAGAAACCTTACACTACACATTTGCTTGTCAAAACGCGTATTCGGCTATGCTATGGTTGCACCGAAACCTCTATATTTTAAACATATTCCAGACTACATAACAAAGTTATTACTAGCTATGCTAAACAGGTATCATATTATTGAGACAACCGAAGAAGAACGATTCACGCAACAAATGATATGGGCAACTAGAACCAAATCAGTCTATTTGGACAAATTTAAAACGGGTTTGGCTCTGGTGTTTCAATCAGGCATTTACTTGTATGAGAACTACTACAGTGAAATAATTGGAATGAGGTATTATCTTAGAGAATACTTTAAAAGGAAAAATGTGTCCTTTTACAACCAAAAGATGATTAACAAGTCTTTTATTAAATGGATGGAATCGGGATGTTTTTACCAGTATAAAGCAATATGTAGTTTGGATAATCTTTTAAAATCTCAAGACGAAGAGATCATCCGACTGAAAGAATTGCTGATTCTATATGTTTTTGTAATACTTGTATTTCTTTTTTCTTTGTTCCTTTTTTGTTTTGAAGTACTCAGAGGATTTTGCAACAATAGGTAGATAATTGATCTACAATTAAACCAACATAATTTCTACGGATCTATTTGAAAATAAAATGGATTTTTCTAAGGGAATCAATAAATAAAATGCAACAGCACTTATTAATTTATGCAGACGTAATTAGTAAAGCGCAGCATAAATTAAGCACACATGATTTATAAATGCATTTACACATGCAGAGTGTATGAAACAGTTTAAATTCAAAATGTATTATCTTCCGTTAAAGCACAAATATATATTATATTAATTAACATAATTGCAAATAATTTAAAACTGTATTTTGAGAAAAAAGTATCTTTATGCGTAAAACGTACACTTATGCTTGATTTCGGTGATGATGTATTTACACTCTTTTTTCAAAATACTTTAAATGTAAATGTAATAAAAGTAAATGTAATTACTGTGCACTAAAGCGGGAAATACAAGCACGCAGCGAATTGCAAAATCATTAGATCCTGACACAAACGGAGCCTATGTACTTAACTGTTTAAAAAGACATAAGCAGATTTACTGTCATATTAATAATATTATCCATGATGATCAGAAGCATAACTTTGTCAAACGAAAAAATTGAACCAGATTTGCATATTAACCGACGGAGATTCTGTTGCATTCTTTGCAACAATTTTTTGCTCTGTATGCCTGCAACGCTTATCAATCCCCTGTTCCAATACTGGAAGAACATTTCGTTGTTTGCACTCATTGTACCTGCGATTGAAATTGGGGTAAGTAGCTCAAAGCCACATCTGGCTGCACAAATTGGATACATCAAAATTGCTTGAGGTCCGTAAGTCCACATACGAATTGTGGCATAAAACAGCAAGGCTACTACTGTTGTGCCAGCCAGTGGAACTGCTATCAAGTAATGCTGAAAGAGACTGTTTAGGGTCATAATTACCAGCGTGCATTTCCTAACACCTTGGTAGCTTGCTTTGTACTCGTTCATTGCCTTCATCTGAGAAAGGTTTGCCAACCTAATAAATTTAGGAAATATTAAGTTTACCAACAAATGAAAATTTATAAATGTTATGTTCTAACCAGATAGAACTTACTTTACACGAGTGATTTTTTGTAGCTCTGTATTCACAAGCACAATCGGAATAAAGATCAAACTCCACAAACAAGACACAACGTACTGCCATTTTGCAATGTTATAAGTTTCAAAAATGAGAAACGGGAGTTTTTCTTCGAATATTGCAGTATCCTGCAAGCTGGAATTGCATTGGAAGAACAAGGAGCTGACAAAGTTTGGTGCGCAAGGGCTGTGGTATATTAGGTTCATATGCATTATTGGATTGGTGTAAAGCAGAAATGTGTTGAAAATTATGTGACTTCTCAAGTACTTCTGACTTTGGGTGGTGATTGTTTTGGACTCTGGATCACACTTGTCTAAAATTAAGTAGCAAATCAAAATTATGCTAAACAATTATCTGTGCATTAAATTATAGGTTTTACTGCTTACCAATGTCAACCTGCGAGACTAAGTTTTGAGCCAGCAAACAATTCACATATTGTCGTATTTCCTCCTGATGGATTGTAAGACAGAAGTAACCTGCACACATTGAAGAGTGTGCAAGTCCCCACAATGCAGCAAGCAGAGAGAATTCTCCCAAGATATACGCATGAATCAATCTAATCCACATGAAAAGAGTATAACCTACAGTTAGGGTTCTTTGCAGCTTGTACATTAGCAGGTTCTTGTCTGGAACGGGATCTACGCGACCTTCTTTTTCATTCCATTTATATGGAAGTAGCTTGTAGCCGCACCCCATTTTTATAAGTTTAATAAAACTTTCCTGGTTTTTATTTTCAATCAGATTAGCCATGGTCAAGAAAATTTTGTTATAAACACACTGAAGGACGAAGGCAAAGTGAACTGATTTAGTGAAAGTTAGCACCAGATAGACACGTCAATGTCATGCTTAGAACGCGTGAAATTAGGTGTTACCGGTTTTCACCAGAAATTTTTGTCTTGCTAAAGACCTTATTATATGGAACGTTTTTATGGAACCTTATAATTAAAATATAGAAACATATTATCAAAGCTTGCTAAAAGCAATTTATTTATTATTTAAAAGTGTGCCAAATTATTTATTATGTTATGGTTGCGTTTGCGTTGCGTGTATCTGTTGTAAAACCGGAGAGCTTTTTAAGCTTATGTAACAACTCAATTAAGGATACAAATCTAAGCCTTACAGTGTGTTTTCATAAATCTCTATTTTAGTTCATAATCATATACCATATCAGCAAATGGTCGCATGCAGCGTACAACTATTTTAAGAGGATTACGAAATAAGAAATATTTAGGTTTTTACCCCTAGTCCCATATGGTTATTACCTATTTGCGTCGCACATATCTAATTGCTTTTGCTAATGACACCTTTGGCAGGTTGAATTAGCTGCTGCTATAATTAGAAAGAATCCTCTTCAAATTTCAATAGCTTGAAATGATATATAACTGCAATTTATTGTTTTAACTTATTGCTTGGTTTTGGTAACTATTATTGCTGAAAATAATTGCCAAGGTTTGCTGGAAAATAATCCTGTAACGCAGAGGGGTTCCAACTGATGAAACTAAAGACGTGTAATCCAGACAAAAGCTGGTTATTTACTAGGTTTTGTGTAAACAATCAAATTCAGTAATCTAAACAAAAAGCATTCAAACGTTCTAATTGCTAGTATAAATGTCTGCAGTCTCAATGTTTTAAAAAAATTGCTACATTTATTAGTCCTGGTAAATCCATTTAAAACGATTGAATAGCTAATATTAGGTTTATATGCGCTTGTAGACTTTCTGTTACGGTTACATACATTCATACTAGAGTGAATAATTAAATTCTGCGTCGTAGGTTTTAGAACTACTATGTTTGCATAAATTGACTACATGAATTTAGTTGATGCTACCTCATGACGAAGGCGATTTGGATGATTGTGAGATATACCTTATTTTGCATGTACTGACTGATGAAAAACTTTCAGCTAAATAGATAATACGATATCGCAACAACCAAACCCCTCCTAAACCAAAAATTACATAAGGACGTGTAATAAACTGTTTCAACGTTCCAAGTACTTGATTTAAATAGCAGCTTCCATTGCCGTATCTATGGATAAGCAACTTCATAAAGCGAGGTCATATTTTAACAAATTACATATCATTTGAACATGATATGCATCTGGTCGTTTTCAAAGGTATTGTATTTTATCAAATTAAATCTAATAATTATATGTCCCTACATAGTGTTTTTAAATGTCATGCTCTTAGTACATTTAACATTCGCTGACGAGTAATAACATCAGAGTAAGCCATCTTAAAATGCACGACGTAGTTGGAGAAATGCGTGGGCTTCTGAGAAGGTAGGTAACCTTTAAAGTTCTGCAAAAAGTTTTAACTTCTATATCTAGCATTTCAACATTGTAAACTGAAAGGAATTGTTATCAGAGTTAAACTTTTGCAGTAATCTGTTATTCATACAATGAATACTCCTCTACGTGCGAAGTTGCTTTCATTTCTCAACTTAATTAATAAAAAAGCAGGAGTGTTACCCATCCTTTGGAACAGTACTACAGAGAAGTACTACGTGACCAAACAATCCATAGATAGCTATTGGTGGACCGTTGCAACAGTCGGTTTTCTAATATTATTTTCCGGTATACAAATACTAATCAAATGGAAGGTTTGCACACAATTTTGCTGGGCCGAGGAAAGTCTCCTTCTGATGGTGCTCATCGCATCCAGCAGTTACCCCATATGTTTCTTCTACTACATTACCTCCCCAACTGAACTATGTGCAGCTCTCAACGGACAAATTAAGTATTTTGCTGAGTTTTTCAACAAATTTGGGGAAGGCTCTAATGAAACCAGCCGACGTGCAAAATCTGTAAAGAAGCAACTAGAAACTTTTACAACATTAATTGTGCTGTCATGTATTGTCAGCTGCATTAATCTCACATTGTTATCTCTAATATTTCCAAACTTGCCAATTTATATTTACACTTTGATGCCGCAAAATATTTCTAAAAGTTATGTAATCACAAACCTTGTTAAGCTAACATTTTATTTGTTAAACATTTTATACTGTATCAAATTCCAAACCAGCATGATTATTGGCTTTCTCGTTGCATTTTTGTATTCGATACCTGTCATTTTTACGTGTTTTGCAATACTTCTGGAATTTATTACAACCAATCGGAATATCCAAGTTCCTGGAAATACAACTTTGTTCAAGAACGTTCAAGTGTTGATACAACAGTATCGTAGTTTAGAGTTGGTGTACATCTCCTCCTGCAAATATTTTGGAATTGCATTTATTCCGCTTTTAGTCTTTTTTATGCCTGGAATAGTTTGCATTAATTATAAACTAATCAACAATTGGAATGGCAACAACAACAGTCTGTTACTTATAAATGGGTTCCTAGTATGCTTTATTACAATAACTTGTGGTACTTTATTTATCATGTTTACAATATGCGGACGCTTTTATAAAAGATCAGGAAGCGTGTTGCTTTCATGGAAAGCTTCTGGATACGGTGCAAATCTAAAATGGAAACGAAAAGAGCGTTTAATTATTAAAGCGTTTAGTAGGTCTTGCCGTCCTATGATTGTAAAGAACTGGCATTTGGGTTTTAAGATTAAAAGAGAGTCCGCGGGACGTTTTGTTGTAGCAGTGAGCAAAGGCACCTTTAGAACAGCACTTACGGTAGGGATTAGTTAAAAGATGCTCTTTATGCATTGAATTTCCAAGCAAAATGGACTTTGTAGCAAACAATATAGTACCACGTATCCCATCTAATTGATTGATACTCCTACATAGTAATTTATAATATAAATGCCAGAATTCATCAAACTAAAAGCTATACTTAAGGCAAGTACTTGAAAAAACGTTTACATGAATAAATAAAGGATGAGCATTGACCTTATACGTCTTGATAACAGAACTAAGGAGTGCCAGCAAGCGGCTTTTTGAAACTTACAGTAATTAATTTAATCATTTTGTAAACATTGTAATTAAGTCCGATAGCAGTATGCAATCTTGGCAGGCCAAGATCTCAATACCACTACCATATATGATTTAATTACATGTATGCTAAGACCATGAAACAAAGTATAATGGCTAAATATACGTTTCTATGACAGTTTTAAGTACCGTGCTTATAACTGCTATCCTTCGTAAGAGGAGGCATTTTTATTTCCTTGGTAGTTAGCGGCGGACTAAAACATGCCTCCAAACAGTCTCTTCAGAAATAAACGTTTGTTGTTGTTCTTCATAATAACTTTATTTTTCAAACCAAAGCAAAATATTGACAAATCTAAAATGGCAATAAATATATTAAAATTCTATTTCAACTTCCTGTATAACATACTTTGCATTCCTTACAAAACAAATTGGGAATCCAATTCTTCTGATTTTCGATTTTATTTTGTGTTTTCAAAAAACAACAAGCATTATTTATGCTGGAAGCTGCTTACGGTCTACTTAATTTCTTGTGCTTATACTTTTCATCTTATATACTTGGTTATTACTATGTCGTCAAGTTTAGTTAATCAGCATGAGTATGTGCGGTTAGTGTTTCTTCTAGTCTGGAGTATTGCAGGTGTACATTTGTTAATCATGCAAGCACCATTGTACTTTCGTGGGAAGGATATCACACTTTTGGTAAATGGAACTGAGCAACTAATTAGCGATATAGAGGAATTTCATTTTCCCAAAATGTTAGCTTACAAAAAATCCAAAATGCTCCGCTCTCAAATAATTTCCTTCACTGTAGTATACTGTTTTGTTTCATTAACCGTTGTTTCTCCGGTTTTCTTCATGTTTCAAAATGAGCCATTTTGTTTAGGAGGTAACGTAAGCAGACTTTTCAAACTTATACCTGGTACATTTACTAATATTATAGCAACGTTTTTGGCTTTAATAATTGATATTTGGTGGGCACTTCTAATATGGGGCTCCTTTATAACTATTGTACACGTGAATTTTCTAATAATGCATACTTTCAAGACCACCATCCTATGCGTTTTTAAACATGTGCTAATCAAAAACGGCCTGGTACATCAAACTCCAGCTGCAAAAATTCGAGAAACTTTTTTGGTTTACAGAAAACTCCGAATAATTATCGGTTTGTATAATAGTGTTTACGGAGAATTATTTGTAAGCCCATTCAAAACCTTCATGGGCATTGCAATGGCAGCGTGTATTCTTATTGTGGTACGTCTTGGGAACGTAGATCTAATCATACTTGTATATGGAAGCAGTTGCTCGATGGTTACGCTGTTGATATTGGTAATATTTACAGCTTTTATGGCCATGGTTAATGACTGTAGTGTAAAGCTTCAAACAAACTTAAAATCCAGATTGACCACAAACGTGGAAGCTAGAAAACTGATTATGTCTTATAAAGTGGTAGGTGTCACGAGTAGTGGTTTTTATATAATTAAGCAGATCACATGTTTGTCTTTTCTGGGAATGGTTGCAAACTTAACTGGATCTGTGTTAATTTTTTTCAATGTATAATGTTACGCTCGTTATCTGTAGTTGTATACCTAAGTATTTTTAATCTACACTTAACAAAATATGCGCGGTGACAAAGTCATAAGTCTAAACCACGACGCTGCAGAAGGAAACTTCCGTAACTACTGCAACTGTTTACTATTTGTGTATGATTTGAATGCAGATTTAAATAAATTAATCGTTTAAGTAATGCAACATAAAAATTATTTAAGGTTGTTTGCCTTTTAGTTTGTGCATACGCTTGACAACCGTTTGATGCATAGTTCTGTATGCTTGATGCATAAACTATGTTGAGAATTTTAGAAAACCTTGGTGTGCAAGGAGCTTGTCAATTATCTTTGTTAAATAAGGCTATTCATTCAAGTAGAACAGTTCTAGAAAACATTTTCTTCGTAACTTATAATCAATGTAAGCTCAACTGGTTGGGACCATTATTTGGGTTAATATGTGGCTTTTTTGAGTGATATGACAATAAAATCACACAGGACTTTTGTCTGTTGAAGTAATCATACCTTATACACAAATATATCATCATACGTTTCCATGTAGCACTTGTATAAAAGCTTTGGCCACTAATAGTACATCTGTAACAGACAAAAACCGATTCTTAATAGTATAATTATTATTTCCTAGGGAAATTACGATCTGTCATTACACCATAATTACCAAGTTGGAAAAGAGGTTCTAGTTAAGATACTAGAAGCATATATTGGTGGCAACCAAATTCTTGAGTTTTTCAACCTTGCAAAAGAATACGCTTTGCAGCGAATACTGCCTTTAATAACTAACTTACACAGCTGCAATTAAAAGGTAATCAAATCTGCTAGTTGATCGTGTCGCCATCATAATATTTTGTAAACAATCTGTTCCACGTGTGCATCGTATAATTTTAGATAAAAATGGATCGGCGCGTACGAAAGAACAATTTACAGTAATCCCCAAATCGCCCAAATCCATCGTAATACCTCGAAGTTGGAAGCTATAAAACAAAATCTATGTTGCTCACACAAAACAATATTTATAGTTAGTTTGCTGATTTTGTTATGATAAGCAACATTTTCTTGAATTTTATTCAAATTCAGAATCATCTAAACTACTTAGGGTAAAGCGAGGTTAGGAAGTTCCCAAGTTTAAATAGTCTTTACAGGTTTCCTAATTCTTTTGGAACCTTCTTGCTTAAAATGAATCAAAATATAGTAAGCTGGTATTTTCACTTACTATACGTTACTTTGTGCATTCCCCTTCAAATAGATCTGGATGTACTGTCTGCTTTCTCAAAATTTCAGTTTAAGTTTACTCTTACTCATTCCAGTAGACAATACAAACTCTGGAAATTTATAACGTTCTACTTGACTTGTATTATTTATTCTTTGTATCTTATCTACCTGTCCATAACATTGTCTCCGAATTACATTGAGAAGCAGGACTTTGTTAAATTAGTATTTCTTCTAATGTGGGCACTTGGAGGCGTAAATCAGTTAACTTTGCAAGCTCCGCTTTATTTTTGCGGAAACGATGTGGCGCTTCTTGTAAACGGCACTGAGCATCTTGTTAATAACATGGAACGCTTTCACTTTCGACGAACATCTGCATATCGGAACTCAAAGAAGCTACGTTCTCAAATACTGTCTGGACTCGTTGTTTACAGCTTTTTCTCGTATGTCGGGATTGTACCAGTATTGTACTTGTTTCGAAAAGAGCCATGGTCATTAGGACGCCACTTGTATAATATCTTAATAAACCTACTAGGAAAGTCTGTTTACATACCAGCAACAGCTTTGGCTTTGGCAATGGACATTTGGTGGATATTCTTAATGTGGGGTTCATTTATCACCATTATTCACATTAAGCTTTTAATAATGCACACGTTCAAGAAAACAGTTGAAAATATACTACAATGGAAAAGCGATCAAACTTATTTTATGCAAAAATCATCCGACAATCAATTTCGTGAAATTATGACGATTTATAGAAAACTACAAATTGTTATTGGAGTCTATAATATTGTGTTTGGTAAGATGTTTGTAAGCCCTTTTAAAGCTGTTGTCGGAGGTGGCACAGCGATGTTTGTGGTTTTAGTTGCGCGGCTTGCTCACGAGGAACCTATTATTTTGGTGTTTGGAACCAGTGGTTTGTTTGTTGTATTAATGACACTAGTTTTGTTTACCACCTTTATGGCAATGGTTAATGACTACAGTGTAAAATTGCAGAATAACTTAAGGTTGAGGTTTACAAGAAATCCCGAAGCTCGCAGATTGGTTAAATCCTACAGGGTGATAGGTGTCAAAAGCGGAGACTTTTATGTAATTAAGAAAATAACCTCTTTGTCGTTTTTGGGCATAATAAGCAACGTCACTGGGTCTATGTTAATTTCTGTTAAGATTTAATTGTATTTAGCCTTAACAAAACTCTCCTTTTACTGAAAATACCTGTTTAGATTGTTAAAATTGGATGTACATAATCTGTTGGTTTTGGAAATAAAACTTTTGCTTTGAATTGGCAAGTAAAAACATTAGAATGTTAGGGTTTACCAAATAATACTGTTGTTGAACTTCGTCTCTTGCATTTAATAATATCTTGCACTGTTTTGGCAATACGCAATGGTGGTTCATTAAGTAACTCTTCATAATCAATGGACATATTCATATTCATTAAACAATAAATTATTATGCAGCACGAGTGTGTATATAATTTATCTGGCCAGTCTGGTTTTTTCAAATAAATAAAGAATGATATTACCTAGGTAATAAAAATATACTCTAAACAAGACCTATTTTTACCAATGTTATTATTTATTTTGGGAGCTATGCTATTTATGATAATATAATTAAGAGGTACCAGAGTTTTGTTCTTTACTTAAGCTTACTGCAAATATACATTTGATTCAGAAATGCTAAATAGTACATTATTTCATTAATAAAGACATATAAACACGGTTTATATCATGAAGCTCAATTAGAGTTTTATTTGACAGAATTGTAAATGCAAAAAAAACCAACAACAACAAACGTAAAAGCATAGGTACGAAATCGTAAAAAAAACGGAAAACGAGTTTACGACGGGAATTTTTATTAATAATTAAAGAGTGGGTTGCTGGCTTTGTATTATCAGAGCTATAAATTCTTTATTTATGCACGACTGCTAACACTATATTTAATTTCTTGGGAGGTATAGACAAGAAAATAACGTCGTTTCAGGTCAGTGCTGCTCCAACATGTTAATGGTCAACATATATTATACGCACAGTTGTAAAATATATATTTTCTAACTACGAAACAGAAAAAATCTCAATTATATTTTCTAAGTTATTTATATTTCAGCTTGTATGTGTTTTATGAGTTTAAGTTAAAATGACACGAAACGTTGTAAAATCGTATTTTCACTTGCTATACAATACACTTAGCATTCCTCTCAAAACAAATTGGGACGCTCAATCCAGCTCAGCAAATTTCCACTTGCAGTTTGTTCTTCCAGAAAACAATAAACATTACAAATGTTGGAAGTTTATTACGTTCTACCTGATTTGTATTTTGTTTAGCTTGCATCTTATTCATCTGGCCGTAGCACTTTCTCCTGTTTATATTAAGCAACACGACTACACTAGACTAGTTTTTCTTCTAATGTGGCTACTGGGAGGTGTGATTCTGTTTCTTATGCAATCACCATTATATTTTAGTGGCAAAGATGTGGCACTTCTTGCCAACGGCACGGAACAACTTATCACGAATATGGAACGATGTCACTTTCGAAGTGTTTTTGCGTACCACAACTCCAGAAAACTACGTGCTCGAATAGTGTCATTATTGGTAATTTATTGCTTTGGCTCATTTTCTGTATTGTTGCCGATTTTATATTTGTTCCGAAAAGAACCTTTTGTACTCGGGCATTACATTCATTTTCTACTAACCTTTTTACTTGGAAACATCGTTGATATACCAGCAACAATTTTGGGCATTGCAGTGGACATTTGGTGGATATTCATAATGTGGGGTTCGTTGATTACAATTGTTCACGTTAAACTTCTAGTAATGCATACATTTAAAACATCGGTCGATAATATTATACGAGGCACACTGAATGCCAATGCTCTGGAGAACAAAAGCTCGGGAAATCAAATTCGAGAAATTCTAGTAATCTACAAGAAATTTAGGATAGTTATCGAGCTATTCAATATTGTGTACGGGAAAATGTTTGTAAGTCCATTTAAGGCATTAATGGGTATTGCAACGGCAATGTCTGTTATTGTGATCGTACGACTGTCTGACAAGGAACCCATCGTATTTGCATTTGGAATTTGTGCTTTTTCTGTTAGCTTACTCATAATAATCTTGTTTACTGGTTTCATGTCTATGGTTAACGAGTACAGTGAAAGGCTTGAAAAGAATTTGAAATCCAGATTTGCAAAAAGTCTGGAATCTCGTAGATTAGTGCGGTCTTATAAAATTGTAGGTATCAAAAGTGGAAGCTTATATGTAATTAAGAATATAACATGCTTGTCATTTCTGGGAATGATAAGCAACATTACTGGATCATTGTTAATTTCTTTTAAGAGATAATAAGCCTTGGTGATTTGTTTTTATTGATTCAAATGTATTTGTGCTGAAGTCAATAATTATGGTAATTATTAAGTAGTTTTAAGATTTAAGTGTAAGTATGCTTTAACAAATTGTACTTAAATGTTAAAACTTTAGTTTGCCTTTATCTAAAAGTTGGATAATACATTTTATAAAAATTGATACATTTTAGGCAATTATTTTACCACATCTGAGAAAACATAAACTATAGACAATTTTATTCAGCGCATTTTTACCACAAATGCAGTTCTAACTGTACAGAATAATAATGTAACAAAGTAAGCATTGCTAAACAGTTTTATTGCTACTATCCGATTCCGATAGCACATTAGCAGGGGCCCGTCCCGGTTTGTTTCATCGGGTGCAGTGTTGCGCAGCTTTGTTGCGGCACTTGGTGGTGTAAATCAGATTACTTTGCAAGCCCCACTTTATTTTTGTGGAAACGACGTTGCGCTTCTTGCAAACGGCACGAAGCATCTTATTAATAATATGGAACGCTTTCACTTTCGACTTACATCTACATACCGCAATTCAAGGAAGCTGCGTTCTCAAATACTTTCTGGACTGGTTATTTACAACTTTATCTCATTTGTTAAGTGTGCACCAGTAATATACTTGTTTCGAAAAGAGCCATGGTTATTAGGACGTCAAATGTATTATGTACTAATAAAATTGTTAAGAAAGTCAGCCACAATACCAGCAACAGCTTTGGATTTAGCAATGGACATTTAGTGGATATTCTTAATGTGGGGTTATTTTATCGTCATTATACACATTAAGCTTTTGGTGATGCATTCAAGAAAACAGTTGAAAATACACTACAATTGAAAAACGAACCAAATTCCATAATGGAGATACCATCCGAAAATCAATTCCGCGAATTTATGACAACTTATAAAAAACTACAAATTGTTATCGGAATCTACAATATTGTGTTAGAATTACTAACAAGTACTAACATTAGAATGCGTCTGTGACGACTAACCCAACACTGTTATTTATTTTCATACTCAAATATGCCTTGCATTGAATAATATCCTGCACCACGTTGCAAAAGTTTATTATTTATAATCAATGGCTATATTCATGAAATATTAAATAATTATGCAGCACGTGTATACAACTGTATCTGATCAATCCGACTTTTTTCAAATATATAATCACATTAATTATCGGTTCTTAACACAACCAATTTTCACCAATGTCATTATTTTGGCAGCTACACTTATTATGATAATATACTTAATAGGTCACGAGATTGACCTGAGTTTTGTTCTCTATTCAAGGTTACCAAAATGTACGTCTGATTCAAAATGAAATGCTAAATACTATACTATTTCACCAATAAAGCCATATAATCATTGTTTATGTCGTCAAACTCAGACTTGTTTTATTTGACAGATGTATAAATGCAAACGAAACGAAAACAACAACAAACACAAAATCATAACACGCAGCAAAGGTACGGAATTGTAAAAAAACGGTAATCGAGTTCACGACGCGACGGCTATTCCCATTAATAAATAAACAATGGGTTGCTGATTTTTGTATTATGTGAGCTATAAATTGTTTGTTTATGCACGTCTGCTAATATTTATCAATTTATTGTCAATATTTATTTTCTTGGGAGGTAAAGACAAGAATATAAATTCCTTACAGGTCATTGCTGATTCTAGGAGTTTATAGTAAACATATAATACACAGCCAGCGTCGCGGTGGCACAGAAAGCTAATCATGCATTCTGTCGCTACCGTGCTCGGGTTCGATTCCCCGCTGGAACAGTAAGTTTGTGCGGCTTCTCATTTAGAGATTTATTCTGTGAGTTGTGAATGTGACTTCGTTCTCTCACTAGGTCGAAACCTAGTGGGGTATCCCTGGTGAGATTGAACAATGTTGTTGATTTGTATACTTGCAATATATAATATCTCTCGTAAAGCAGCACCGTGTAAAAACTGGGAGAGTCTGCAAAAATTCAATATGGATTACGCGGCTGGGTCCTCTCTAAATAGGGGGGATTCCTTCCCAAATTACATACATACAAACATATAATACACGCACAGTTGTAAAATATTATTTTCTAACCACGAAACAGAAAAAAGTCTCAATTAATATTTCTGACTTTTTCCTATTTCAGCTTGTACGTGTTTTATGAATTTAAGTTAAAATGACACGAAACATTGTAAAATCGTATTTTTCCTTGCTATACAATACACTTAGCATTCCGCTCAAAACAAATTGGGAACTTCAATCTGGCTCAGCAAGTTTCCAATTCCAGTTTATTCTTTCAGATAATAACAAACATTACAAATGTTGGCAGTTTATTACATTCTACCTGATTTGTATTGTGTATACCTTGCGTCTTATTTATCTAGCAGTGACACTGTCTCCTATTTATTTCAAGCAACAAGACTACTCTCGACTAGTATTTTTTCTAATGTGGCTACTCGGAGGGATGATTCTGACTCTCATGCAAGCGCCATTATATTTTAGCGGGAAAGATGTGGCACATCTTGCCAACGGCACGGAACGACTTATCACAAATATGGAACGATGTCATTTTCGAAGTGTTTTTGCATACCACAACTCCAGGAAACTACGTTCTCGAATAGTGTCATTATTAGCAATTTGTAGCTTCGGCTCGTTTGCTGTAATCATGCCAATATTCTATTTATTTCGCAAGGAGCCCTGGCCTCTAGGACGCCACGTTTATTTCCTGCTAACCTTTATACTTGGAAACACCTTTGATATACCAGCAGCCGCCTTAGCTTTGGCAGTAGACATTTGGTGGGTTTTTCTGGTTTGGGGTTCCTTAATTACAATTGTGCACGTTACAGTATTGGTGATGCACACGTTTAAAACATCGGTTGAAAATATTATCCAAGGCACACTGAATGCCAATGCTTTGGAGAACAAATCCACTGGAAATCAAATTCAAGAAATTTTGTTAATTTACAGAAAGTTTAGAATTGCTATTGAGTTGTTCAATATTGTGTACGGGAAAATGTTTGTAAGTCCATTTAAGGCATTGATGGGTATTTTAACGGCTATGTCTGTTATTGTGGTCGTACGACTTTCTGACAATAATCCTGTCGTATTTGCTTTTGGAATTTTTGCGATTTCTGCTGCATTACTTATCATTGTTTTGTTCATTGGTTTCATGTCAATGGTTAATGAATACAGTGAAAGGCTTGAAAAGAATTTGAAATCTAGATTTGCAAAAAGTCCGGAATCTCGTAGATTGGTACGGTCTTATAAGATTGTAGGTATCAAAAGTGGAAGCTTATATGTAATTAAGAATATTACATGCTTGTCATTTCTGGGAATGATAAGCAACATTACTGGATCTCTGCTAATTTCTTTTAAGATCTAATAAATCTTGACGATTTGTGTTTAATGATATAAATGCATTTGTGTTAAATCAATGTATTATTGAAATATATAAAGTTAAGAATGCTTGACAATTAATCTCTGAAAATTTCAGTTTTTATTTAATAATATGTTTAATAAAAAGTATTTCATCGAAATTAATTATACCAGGTAATTATTTAAATACATCCGACGAAATATAAACAATTTAACCAACCTAACCCACCTTAACCCAAAAAATATATATGATTTTGTACATATGATGTGTATTACACAGAATGTGTATGCAGAAGGTAGAGCCTGAAGCGACCGTGGAACCCGAGGGCGAGGTGGCCGTGGAACCCCAAGCGGTTGTGGAACCTGTCAATTCGTGGTTGCGGATCTTCTCACCTGAGGTAACTTCCTGTCCTACCTTCAACTAATTTTGTTTGAATATTCCAAATATTCTAACTTAAAATTCTTACGTGTTTTTCTATCTCTGCAAGATGTGGGGATTGATTTTGGACAAGGTTACGGATCCTAAGCACCGTGTCAATGCTGCAAACCCTGACCCTGAAGTTTACATGCTATAGTAATGGCAAAGAGGATGAAAATGTAGTTCGGTTTTTTAATGAGAATCCGCTACCAGATCTGCGAAACTTGGTCAGCTTGTGGATTTTTGTAGGCAAGGATCATATTCGAGAAGCTGGCCAATTTCTTGGTCAAATGCTACTTAAGTATGGACCCCAATTGGAAAATTTAAAACTTTCAAAAATCTGGATTCCGTTGCCAAATCCAGTGCCCGTGCTGACAAATCTCAGTTTGGATATAGGATACCAAGAATACTGGCTACGGGCGAGGAACTCTGTAAACATGGAAACTTTGCCAAGTTTAAGGATTTTGGATGCGCCCATTGAAAAACTTAAGCTAGAATTTCGTATTGGCGTTAATTTGGTTGGACTATTTAGTATTTAAAAATAAAAGTAATACTTATTTGGACTATAAAGTAAATTTCTTCATGTCCCCAATTTGGAAGGTTTTACCTCTGCTGGAAAGTGTGGTCGTTTGGGGTGAGAGGCGATCTCAAAGCATTCTTTTTAGTTTTAGCCGAAGGAACTACGAATATTATCAGAACAAGTTGGCTAAGATGAGTTTTTACTAACTTTAACTGGGATGACATTCAGTCTATTTATGAACAATCGCTTATTTTTTATCTTCTGTCAATCATATTTTCCACTCTAACACTGTTTTTGTATTTGTACAGATTTGTAAAATGTATTGTTTACATCCATTCTAATTTAAATGAATATAATTGGTTTGTATACAGTTCTGTAAATGTTATTTTGTTTCCGAATAAAATCTCATTAACATTCCGTTTCACGCTTGTTTAGTTTACTGTTGCAATTTGATTGGAGTCTAGATGATTAGAAACCGCTAATTTCATAATATCATCGACTGACAAAAGAGTGTACAATGAGATTAATGACATTAGTTACAGCTTCTGGTTGTTTTTATCTTTAAAATTTTACAGCTAATATTTTATAAAACATTTTTCATACAAATTGTTATAGAAACCACAAGTACCGTAACATTTTTCCGTGTAATTTTAAGAGATTTGCAGGGTACTACGAGTGTAAGTATTTTGAAACTTTTATTTGCAATCCGACGTTTCCCGTGTATTCCAAAATCAGAATAAGTAGCCAGCATTGTATCACGTTCAAACTAAAACTTCAAATATTCACAACGAAGAAATAAGCAACGTCCCATGTTCCATTAAAATCTTCACAATCTTGGGGTATACAGTGATCTTAGTAGCTGTTTTCCAATTAAGTAAATAATTTGTTGGTTGTTTAAATAAAACCCTTGCTTTGAACATTGAGCTGGCAAGTGACATTAGAATGTTACGATTAAACAAATACAGTTGTTTAACTTTTAACTGTGTACCTTGCTTTTAATAATAACTTGCACTGTTTTGGCAGTACGCAATGCTGGTTAATTCAGAAACTCTTCATAATCAATGGACATATTCATTATATAATATATTATTATGCAGCACGTGTATATAATTTATCTGGCCAATCTGGTTTTTTCAAATAAATAAATATAGACATTAGTAAAAATATACTCTAAACAAGGCCTATTTTTTTACCAATGTTATTACTTATTTCGGGAGCTATGCTATTTATGATAATGTAATTAAAAGGTCACGAAATTGACATAAGTTTGTTCTCTATTAAAAGTTACAACAAACGTACGTTTGATTCAGAATGAAATGTTAAATAGTACAGTATTTCACCAATAAGGATATAATCACAAATTAATGTCATCAAACTCAATTAGAGTTATTCTATCTGACAGTTGTGTAAATGCAAAGAAAACAACAACAAAAACAAACAAAAAAGTATAACATGCATAGGTACGAAATCGTAATAACCAGGTATGCGAGTTCTCGACGACAACTTACATCAATAAATAAACAGTGGGTATGTAATTTTGTATTATAAATGCTATAAATTGTTTGTTTATGCATGTCTGACTGAAACTATTCTTTATTTTCTAGGAAGGCATAGACAATCCTAGCAAGTCAGTGCTGCTCCGAGATGTTTATGGTAAACATTTATTTTACGCACAGTTGTAAAACATTTTTTCTAACCACGAAGCAGAAAAAATTCAAATCAACATTTTTTGGTTTCCGTTATATTATACATTTTAATCAATTTCATTAAGAATGACACGAAACGTTGTAAAATCGTATTTTCAATTGCTATACAATACACTTAGCATTCCTCTAAAAACAAATTGGGAACTTCAATCCAACTCAGCAAGCTTTCAGTTTCAGTTTGTTCTTCTAGAAAACAACAAACATTACAAGTGTTGGCAGTTTATTACATTCTACATGATTTCTATTTTGTATACCTTGTATCTAATTTATCTAGCAGTGACGCTGTCTCCTATTTATTTCAAGCAACAAGACTACTCTCGACTAGTGTTTTTTCTAATGTGGCTACTAGGAGGTCTGATTCTGGCTCTCATGCAAGCGCCATTCTATTTTAGCTGCAAAGATGTAGCACTTCTGGCAAACGGCATGGAACAACTTATCACGAATATAGAACGATGTCATTTTCGAAGTGCTTTTGCGTTTCGCAACTCCAAGAAACTACGTGCTGGAATAGTGTCTTTGTTAGTATTTACTTGCTTCGGATCGTTTACCGTAATTCTACCAATATTGTATTTGTTCCGAAAGGAGCCCTGGCCTCTAGGACGCCACGTTTATTTCTTGCTATACTTTTCACTTGGAAAAAGCATTGAAATACCAGCTACCGTTTTAGCTCTGGCAATCGACGTTTGGTGGATATTCATAATGTGGGGTTCCTTGATTACGATTGTCCATGTTAAGCTGTTAGTGATGCACACGTTCAAAACAACAGTTGAAAATATAATTCATGGCAAACTGAATGCCAATGCTTTGGAAAACAAGAGCTCAGGAAATCAAATTCAAGAAGTTCTGCTTATTTACAGGAAGTTTAGAATTGTTATTGAATTTTTCAATATTGTGTACGGGAAAATGTTTGTAAGTCCATTTAAGGCATTGATGGGAATTGAAACGGCAATGTCTGTTATTGTGACTGTTCGACTTTCTGACAATAATCCTGTCGTATTTGCATTTGGAATTTTTGGTTTTTCCGCTGGCTTACTTATAATTAGTTTGTTCGTTAGTTTCATGTCAATGGCCAATGACTACAGTGGAAGGCTGGAAAAGAATTTGAAATCCAGATTTGCAAAAAGTCCGGAAGCCCGTAGATTGGTACGGTCTTATAAGATTGTAGGCATCAAAAGTGGAAGCTTATATGTAATTAAGAATATAACATGCTTGTCATTTCTGGGAATGATAAGCAACATTACAGGCTCCTTGTTGATTTCTTTTAAAATATAAAAAATCATGAGGAATTGTCTTCAATTTTTTAAATGAATTTGTGTTAAGTTTATGCTGAATTGAAGTATAGAAAGAAAGTCAAGAATGCTTGACAATTTGTTTATGAATATTTCTGCTTTTATTTGTATCTACGTTAAAGTTGAATAAAATACTTTTCATATAATAATATTTAACTAGAATTTTATTTAATCCAAATATAATTCTAGTTAATTATTTGCATATAACTGACAAAAAAATTACAATTTCAATAATATGATTACAAAAAATAATATGATTTTAAGTGTACCACAAATGGGTTAAATCCGCAGTACTAAACCATTTGATTAAACAGGACAGTCCGATTAAATAAGGTGTCGCGGTAAGTATCGGCGTCGGTTTCCCGGCCCTCAGGTGTCCCGGGCCGGGGCACCGCCCCGGTTTTATCGGATAGGAATTTGGCTCTATCGACATGATCCTATTTATGATATCACTGTGACCCTTTTGTCCCACCATGTAGCTACTGACCGATGGCCTTGTAGAATGCACAGATGCCATTTATCATTGCATCATCCTAATAGCCATTATTCCTTTTCCGTGGCTACTTCAGGCTTCTTGGGTAACTGTAATTGACCCTTCCTTCCTGCTCCTTTCATTCCCCTTCAGTTCTTTCAACGTATAAGCTCGCACCACTGGAGGAATTTCAGATGCACTAATTTATGATGCTACCAAATTTTCTAATCAATATGTCGTCAACACCGAAATCAATGCATGATAACACAATACAAGTCTACAATTCTATGTATGAAAAATTCATTAAGAGATATGAGGTGGTGGAGCCTGATTTCATTATTGATGACGTCATATATGTACGAGTCGTACAGTACGACCCCCTAAAACGCCCTTGTTTTTGGCCATTTTCAAAAATTTGAGAATTCAAAAATGGCAGAACACATTTGAGATTAAGGTTGTAAGAATAATTTCAAAGTATCAAATTTTTAAAGCATATTTTAGTACAAAAATAGCGCCACATTCATTTGAAAATTTATAGTATATATTAGCATTTATCTAAGTATCAGTATCAGATTAATTGACCAATTACTTATTTCCCACATGTAGTTTCTCATCGTGTCTTTTTCGAATTTTGTCAAACCATAATGAATTCCAACTGGACGTAAAGCTACAAGTGCTTTTGACCAATACTGCGAGCTTTTCCGATTTTTTAAATACCAAGTTTGAAGAACGTTTTTACTAACCTCATCAGTACGACAAGCGGAAGGTCCGGCTACAACTAGCACGAAATAACAAAGTGCGAGAATTGTTGCAAACAAAAGCACAAACTGCCACGGAAATCTTCCCCAACTTGAAATAAGCACAGCATTTCCGAGCATCATTAAACAAAATCCATATCCCATTAAGCTTCCAGCAACCAGCCGAGTCACCTGGGTGCCAACTTGGTTGATAAAATGAAGACTATTGTACAGATTAAGAACTGAAGGTGTATCATGCAATTAATGTAGCTCAAGCAGCGCAAGTATACAGAACAAATTATCATTACAGGAAGATATACTATCATTAATAGACGACATGCTTCACTAATAAACAAATATAAAAGCACAACCCTTGCAACTATAAATACTGCACTTGCTAGGCTACTGATACAAACCCATGGAATTAGATATTTAGCTAAAATGAAAACTGGGTCTGATTCGGTCATAATGAGCAAAGTAGTTATTTGAAAAGCAATTGAGAAAACGTAGAACGTATACAAGAGGAAAATCAATCGCCGAATATCCATTTGCTTTCCTTTGTGGTAGTTGTTGAGTTCTGAAAAAAGCAGTAGCAAGTTAGATATATAAGCGAAATCTTATTTAGTATTATAAAAGTACGTTTTTGCATACCATTTGCCACAATAATACAGATTTCTTTCAGCAAATTATTGGAGTTTAATTGTCCTTTCAAATTGTAAGGGCTGCAGATACAGTGTTCGTATTTCAATAAAGAATTATAATACTGCAGATAAAATGTGTCTTTGTATATCCAGAGAAAAAGGAAAAGCGTGAGGTTATTTGCAACAAAAATTGTTACAAATGTGTAAACTAAAAGCTGAGAAGGGTTCAGGAGTTCAATCATTCCAATGGTTGCCAAAAGCACTACACAAACCGTGCATGCAACTAAAAACAGGGAAATGCACACAAATATATAAAATATAACAAGATCTTTGGAACGCTTATTGAGCTTAAATTGCATGCGATTGGTATCCAACTCTATTGGAAATTTATGCGGAAGTAAAGTGTTGTGCACGTGATTTAGTAGTTTAAAGGATACCCAAAAAAGTGGAGTAGTCATGATGATTTCCAATTTTAATCTTGTATGTGAATCTACATGTAACAATTCCTGTTAATAAGCAACGGAATTTGTCATTTTTTCTAAATTTCGACGCCTATCTCCGCAGTTACCAAACAGCAGCTGAGGTTTAACCGAATTTTGTATTACGTCAAACGGTTTCGACATTACAGGTTGAAAACTAGAAATAAAATTTTCTGGGCTTTTTCTGGGTCAATACAGCAGGAAATAACCTTTTGCTATATTTTTATAAATAAAATACTATGAATGGCTTTAGGTTTTAGTTGTTTTAGTTGGATATAAAAATACAAAGGTTAAAAATATTATTTTTCCAGGACTTTCATAAAGTCTACCTTGAGTAATTTAAAGACCGAAATTGCACATATAAATTCTATTTGTGCTTTTACTTTTATTAATTTTTGTTTTCAATTACAGTTGTTAAATTTTCAATTAAAACTAAAGAGTTTAGTTAAAAAGCTGGTTAAACAATTAAGTAAGATATTTTAAAAACTTTTTTGAATTTGATTTAGTAGAATCAAAGAATTTATTAGAAAAGAATGAAATCATAGTTGTACAATAAATAGATTGGAATTTATTTCAGGTGATGTAATTGCTCGCATTTTTAATGTAAATAAGCAGAGCATGTATCTTATGTCATATATTGAGTTTGAATTCAGATGTATTCAATTAACTTAAAAGTGATTAACGATAACTCAAGACAGTGCTGAGCATACAAATAAAAGGGATAGAGAGTGAAGAAAACTTAATATAGCTTTACGGAAAGGAGAGCTGCAAGAAAACTGTTGGATTACTACATAACCAAAAATTCTACCCTTACATATTTAATACCCGCAATATCGCATATTTCCATCTAAGCCTAATACAGCAAAACAGATTATTTTCGTTTTCTAAATAGCCAAGCTGATTCAATTATTTGCATAGCTGAGCATTTTTAATAAAAATTATATTTCACTAGAAGTCAAATATTCTATTCGTATCTAGCTTGCGTTTCAACTGGCAACGCGAAAGTATTTTTTTATGTGACATACTTTATTGGCATTCATATATATTTATTAGATCACTTATGAAGATATCATTAAGACGACATTAAACTGTGTGGTTGTCCATGAAACCACAATTCCAAATGAATTTTTGGGCAAATAATCTAGCAATTATATTCTTTTCTATACCTAAATATTCTAAAGTCTAATGTAGCAGTAGTACTTGAACTTTGCTTACATTTATCCTCAATATATCAAATCAAACCACTATATTTTAATTAAAGCTGAATTTATTATTTACAAGATATTACCCACTGATATAATAAAAAATATGAAGCTATTCCAAGCGTTTATATGTTAAAGTTGTGTTTTAGTTTTTCAAAAACTGTTTTTGCTACTTTACTTTCTACTATCTCTTATTTTAAATAAAATATCTCTTATTCCGCACTCTACATCATAAGCAAACTACAAAGTTGATCAATAGAAAATTCCATCAAGTTAAAAGGTGTCAACTTTTCCACATAGTTTACCTCTCCTAAGTGAATTTTCAATGGTTGCAAGGACATCAAAAACTTATCCGTCCATTTCCTTGAAGTAGCTTCCAGATTTGGAAAAACGGTGATTCTTAAGTATTCCAAAGTCTCCGCAGAAGTATCATTTACACTCGCAAACTTTCCAGTTATAACCAGAGTCATCAATATTGAAGAGAAGATAGCATTGCCAAAGAATGCCAAAACTGGAAAGGTTAGCTGGGTCGCATATTTCACCAGTGCAAATCCAGATACAATGACGCCAAAAATTGCAATGGGTACAGTTGCCAGAACAGCCGCGTCTTGGTGCATTTGATTGTAATATTGGCATTGCAGTTGTATCTGACGATATACCGATACGTCGCCCAATGCAAGAGTTTTGTGATTTCGGCTCATGCTTTTTTCAATCTGCTGTAGAAACATACGCAGATAATAGATGAATGCCACACCTTGAATAAAAATCAAATGTACAATAAGCGCACAAACTCCAAAGCCATCTAGAAACACCCAAAATGCAAACATGGCTGCCAATGTACGCAATACAGGTTCCAGTCCAGGAATTTGTTCAAGTAGAACGTGAAGTGGCTTGTAGTGTGCCAGTGTAGTACACTCGGTTTGTACAAAGTATCCCAAAGTTGCAGGTGAGCATTTATTTACAACTTGAAATATTCCGTAGAAAGTAGGCAATGCAACTCCAGAAACAAGTCCGCAAACTTGAACCAACTGAACCAATTTGATTTCCAGTTTGTTCATAACATCTTCACTTGTGCCAATCCGTTTGAGTTCATACTGTATTGCCAGGTTAAGAAGTTCTGCTAACTGAGCGGCTCTGTTTAGTAAGTTTCGCTTTACAAGAAAGAAAGCAGATGTGCCGAATGAGGCGTATAAGAAAGCCTCGGATAGAACAACAATAGGAGCTCGACTTCCGTTAAGGTATAGTTGTATCCACAAAATAATTACGCAGAGCATGCGTGGATATGTTTTCCAAATTTCGCGCTGAATCAAACGTTGGTCCTTGACCAGAAAGCTGGGAGAATTTTTGCGTACTTTTAGAAACTTTAATGGACAAAATATCAGCTTGTTTTCTATTTTTAGCTGGAATGTCCAAAGTGGAAGTATATTTTCCAACACAAACATTTTTCGGGAGCTTTGTAACGTTTAACAACCTATCTGGTAGAACCGAATCCTGCTTCTGATTGCTAACAGAATTGTTCTTCTGGAAGCGTTGCTCAAAAGATCATAAACAATTTATCGGATTTTTAAATCTAGTTTTATATGTCACCGTCCTTAAAGCTTAATAACTTTGGTTATTAAGTTCGCGTTTTGGAATGTTGTCGTGCCATATCTGCTGACTTTCTAGTTGAACTGTTATGACGTATATACCCAATAATTAAATTAGTATTTACTATACCCAGTCGTACCCGATAGAGTTTTCTAAAGAATAATACTGGATAGAATATAAGCGTAAGATTTAAACAACTGATGTGGTCGTAAGTTGGAAAGGCTAATCTAATTATACATGTCCTAATCTTAGTCTGGAATGGCGTTCTAGAAATATGGAATTTGCATATTTTTTAGACTGTTCGTTGTGTATCAGTTGTGTTGGCATGACTGTGCTAACTAGTTTAATTGTTCAGTATACATAAACCAAAAAATTTTAATCAGTCAAATCTTATGTAATATGTAATACACGAACCAGATTTATAGAAGTAAAATACCATGATACCATATATATATAATTAATGCGTCGAAGTCACGAAGCAAGATTGATTAAGATTTCTTACGTAAATTAGTATAAATTATTAAACTGAATAGGATATGTGGCTTATAGTATATCGTATCGTATGCTGGAATTTTTAATAAAGTGTGAATACATCTTGGAAATCCATTATTAGCTCGCTGTTTTTTCATTAAAGGTATCGTGTCTGGTCACTACTAAATCCTTAAATCGAACCAAATGGGCTGCTATGTTGTAAATTTGGGAATGTTGTAAACCTTAATCTTGTACACCCGTTTACGTTCATATCGGTTTCTTACAGCGAGCAACTTCCGTTAGCTTACCACGAATGTTTATTAATTTATTGCTTCGGATCTATCGTTTGCTTTAATGTTACCGGTATTGTATTTGTTCCGAAAGGAGCCCTGGCTTCTAGGACGCGACTTGATTTCTTAAATACTTACTTTTCTTGGAATGTCGGTTAATATACCTTAACATCTATTTTGGGCATTGCATTAGACATTTGGTGGATACTCCTAATGTGAAGTTCCTTGCTTACAATTGTTCACGTTAAACTTTTAGTAATGCATACATTTAAAACATCGCATCGGTTGAAAATATTAGTCAAGCCGCACTAAATGCCAATGCTTTGGAGAACAAAATCAAATTTAAGAAATTCTGCTAATCTGCAGAAAGTATAGAATAGTTATCGAATTATTCACTAGTATATATGGAAAAATGTTTATAAGTCCATTTAAGGTATTTATGGTCACCGCAACGTTGTGTCTGCTATTGTGGTATTGTAAATCTTTCTAAAAAGGAACCTGTTCATCTCTGTTAATTACTTTTCAGATTTAATCAATCTTCACTATATGTCTTTAACGAACTAAAAGCATTTTTTTGGTTTGATTTAAAGGTTGATTGAAATAATTTTAAAGATTTATAACTGCTTGGCAATTTATCCTTGATAATATTCCAATTTTTATTTGTGTTAGAGTAAAAGTCTAAAAAAGCACTTCATCGAAATTGATATAAATATTATTCCAGGTAAGCAACGTAAACCTAGTGAATTTCAGTTACTGTTTGGCTGTCTGTAACTAACAGTTAGAATCGGGGTCGACGTCCCGGGACAACTGGGCCCCGCCCAGGCTTTGGGTTTGGTGGCGGTACTGGTATTCGAGTTATTTCAAGTTTGTGCATGCATCAGCTGTGCTCACCTAGTAGAATATTTGTGTGGTTGATGTGCTCTGTTCTCTCTGGAATTAGCATTGTTAGGCTGTCGGTGTCGGTTCGTTTTCGGTGATTTTGAGCAACTTTAATTAAAATTTAAAATATCTAGTTAAGGTGATTCTAAAGCAGTTCGTGTCGGTGAAGGAAGTAATCTTTTGCCGGGAGAAAATGGAACGTGAAGCTATTTTGGAACCCGAGGTCGGAGTGGCCGTGGAACCCCAAGCGGTTGCGGAACCTATCAATCCGTTATTGCGGATCTTGCCAACTGAGGTAATTTGTGGCTTTAACATCAATTCAATGAATTGAATTCATGTTGTTTCAATTTACAAATATTCTAACTCCAAATTCTTTCGTGTTTCTTTGCATCTGCCAGATGTGGGGATTGATTTTGGACAAGATTACGGATGCCAAGGACCGTGTCAATGCTGCTAACTCTGACCCCCTGTTTCGGGAATACTTTCGATCCGAAGTCAACCAGGAGACTTGGACTTTGACGTTGCTTGGTATGGCGTTACCGGAACTTTACAACTATTTACCTGGAAGTGATTTGCTAACCTTGCGTCAAGTTTCTAAAGGATGGAAGAACACAGTGGACAATCTTCTAGAGTCCGGAGACATGTGGAAGCTATTCCAAGAAGGGTCGGAGGAAGGGGATGAGCATGGAAAAATTCAAGTGGATTTATCAAAATACTACCCCCTCCAATTGCAAAAGAGCGTTCAGTACAATGAGTTTGTTAATCAATTGAGGGCTTTACCAGAGGCGAAACTGGTTGGTGGAACGGTCAGAGTTGAGGATTCCGATGATCACAACTCTAGACGATTCTTCGATTTCTTCCAGGAGTTTGGAACGTTGGTATATCACCTTCAAGTAATACTCCATCCCATCTCGATGATTGACGTTGTGGAGTACATTCAGAATTTCTTAAGGAACACTCCAAACCTGAAAACTCTGACCCTGAAACTTACATGCTGTTTTCATCACGGCACAGAGGATGAAAATATCGTTTGGCTTTTTAATCAGAATCCGCTACCAGATCTGCCAAACTTGGTCAGCTTCAGCTTAAGAATTTTTGAAGAAGACGATTACGTTGCTGGATCTGACCAATTTCTTGGTGAAATGCTGGTCAAGTATGGAGCGCAGTTGGAAAATTTAAAACTTTCGAAATTCTGGATTCCCTTGCCAAGTCCAATGCCACTACTGACGCATCTCAGTTTAGGTATAGGAAACATCAGAAATTACTGGGCACAGGGGGTAAGGAACCCTGCAAACATGGAAACTTTTCAAAGTTTAAGGATCTTGGAAGCGCCCCTTGAAAAACTCAAGCTAGAGTTTCGTATTGACGTGAATTTGGTTGAGTTATTTAGGATTTTGGAAACGTACAAAGACAGTTTGAAGCAACTTAGCCTCTGTTTCCCTTGTTCTAATAAAAAGGATGCATATCATCGGGTCACCCCTGCTTTTCCCACTTGGATAAATCTGCCAATGTTGGAAGAACTAGAGTTGATTGGTTATAGAATTAAAGGGAACAATGAAAGTTTTGATTTTCTTGCCAGTTTTCCAAAGCTGAAGAGATTGAAACTTGAGGCTGACCGTTACCACTGGATCTGCACCTACGGTGAGGATGATGAAGAACCAGTCAATGAATATAATGTTGACAGTGATAAGCATGGATTTGCCAAGAACCTGATTAAAGATTCGATGGGATTGGACCTAGAAGTATACTACAAAGTAATGCTCTACATGTCCCCAATTTGGAAGGTTTTGCCTCTGCTAGAGAGTTTGGTCTTTTGGGAAACTAGACTATCTGATAGCATTCGTCTTAGTTGCAGCAGAAGGGACTACGAACATTATCAGGATAAGTTGGCTAAGATGAGTTTATACTAACTAACTTAACTTGTAAGTATGCACATAGAACATAGTATATATATGTCTTCTATGAACAACAGTTTATTTTTAATTTCTATTAACTATATTTTCACTTCCACGCAGTTTTCGATAAAGTTTTATTTGTATAGATTTAGATTTGTAAAATGTATTACTTACATACATTTTTATTTTAATTGAATATAATTGATGTGTATGTATACAGTTTTGTAATAGTAATGATTAGTTGGTTTCAAAATAAAATCCCTTTTTGTTTCACGCTTGTTTAGTCTTCATCAATTCTTTAATACATTCGAAATTTAGATGATTAAAGAACGCTAATTTCATAATATCATTTAAAACAAACTGACATAAGAGTCTACGATGCGATTGATGACATTACTTGCAGCTTCTGGTGCACTAATTTTATCAAGCCAGCTATTTTCATAAAACATTTTACAATTTACATGCAAATTGTTACATAAACTCTCACAATTTTCTTATGTATTTCAATATTGCAGTAAGTTGTTAACATTGTATACACAGCAACAATACCAGTAAGATTGCATTTTACTACAATGATTGTAGGTATAAAACGAGGAAGCTTAGCTAATATGTGTGAGTTTTACGAATTTAACATGCTTGCTATTTATGGGAATGATAAGCAACATTACAGGATCTCTCTGCTAATTTCTTCTAATGTTTAATAAATCCTAACGACTTGTCTCCAATGATTTAAATGCATTTGTGTTGAAGTCATTATTTTTGTGCAAAGTAATTTCAAGGCTTAATGTTTAAAAATGCTTCACAAACTGTACTTCAATTTTAAAACCTTTATTTGCCTTTATCTAAAAGTTCAATAAAGCACAATATAAAAATTGATACATTCCAGATATAATTATATAGCCATGAAGTAGTAAACAATTTTATTGTCTCAATGTGACAAACGACTTGTTGTTGTTAATCTTTGTGTGTTTTCATTTAGTATTGAATAGCAATTTAACATATACAGCTATCTCCTAACTCTCTGACTAACGCTTTTCGATTTAACCATTAATAAAATCAATTCAGTGTGTTATAATACATATATATTCAACGTTCGCATCAAAATTTTTGAATTTAAATATTAATCTATCACATTGTTGTTTGGTCTATGAACTGAGTAAATACACGACTGGTGGTATACAAGGCATTCATCTATTAAGAAGGAGTTTTGGTATTTTCCCCATTTTTTGAATATTTCGTAAAAATTGGCGTGCATGCACCCTTTTGAATTGTGAATTCAAATTAGTATTGTTTTGGTTCCAGGGTGACGATATCAGTAAAAAATTGATTACCTTATGTGACCATTTTCATAATATTCGGAGAATACTATAATTTTTTCAGTCTTTTAAATATAACTTTTCTATCGTTCTAGATTTTTAATACCTGTTTCAACAAAACAAACCAAAAGACAAAATTCCATTCCACGATAGAGATATTTGGAAAAACGTATTGGAAAGTATACCAAACTTGACAGAATCCATCATGCCAAAAGTGACGGAATGTTGTTTCCGTCTGCTTCATCCAAATTTTCTAGTAATATATCAAATGAAAGCCAATGAAAGAAGTATAGTGTTTCTCAGTTTTTTAAAAATACACACTTAAAAGAAAGCATGTCTGTGCTAAGTAGTTTAATCGCTCAGCATACATGAACGAATATTTTTAACCAGTCAAATTATGCATATGTAATACATTTACCATATTTAAAGAGGTATAACTTGTATAAGAAGATATATATAAATATGCTAAAGTCACTAATCATTGATTAGTAATCAAGATTGATTTAGATTTCTTATGCAAATTAGTGAAATATGTGGGTTCTAGTGTCTCATATTATGTAAGCTTTTGGAATTTTTAATGAAGTGTTAATTCGTGTTACAAATGCATTATTAGCTCGCTATTTCTGCAGGAAAGCTACTATGGGATCGTGTATGGTCGTCTTTCCGTCTGACTATGCACTCAATCCTTAAGCCTGGCTAAACAGGCTCTACCTAACCAGACTATTTGGGCTTTAAACAAAGCTAAATGTGCTCTAAACCAGACCAAACGGGCCGGGTTAAGATTTAATCAATTTTTATGATTTGTCTTTAACGAATTAAAAGCATTTGCCTTGATTTAGAGGTTGATTGAAAATTGAAATAATTTTTAGATATATGACTGCTTGCCAATTTGTCCTTGATAATGTTCCAATTTTTATTTGTGTTAGAGTAAAAGTCTAAAAAAGTACCTTATCGAAATTGATATATAATATTTTTCTAGGTAATTATGCAATGTAAACCCTAGCTAATTTCAGGACAAGGCTCTCAAGGCTGTCACATTCAGACTTAATGATTAAGTAGGGGCCACTTAGAATCGGGGTCCCGCTCCGTTCCAAGAGGAAACAGGAAATGTAGTTGAGTTTCGCAATACCATGTGTACAGAGTGAGCCATCAAGCATTAACTTTGAAGCGGCAATTTCAAGTTTGTGCATGCATCAGCTGTGCTGCCCTTGAAGCCTTTTGCTGTTCTCTCATCGTTAGTTAGCAACAGCTTGAGTTTGAGTTTGACTGTTGGTGTCGGTCCGTTTTCGGTGATTTTTAGCAGCTTTAATTAAAATTGACTAACTGTTCAGTTGATTCTGTACCTGTAAAGGAAGTAGTGATTTGCGATGTCCCTGGAGAAAATGGAACGTGATGCGATTATGGAACCCGAGGTCGAGGCGGCCCTGGAACCCGAAGCGGTTGTGGAACCTGTCAATCCGTTGTTGCGGATCTTCCCACTTGAGGTAATTTTCTGCTTGACCATTAATTAATTTTGTTTGAATAAATTTCAGGTAATAAATAAACTAAAAAATCTATTGTGTTCCCATGCAAGGTGTGGGGATTGATTTTGGACAAGATTGCTGATGCCAAGGACCGCGTCATTGTTGCTAACTCTGACCCCCTGTTTCGGGAATATTTTCAATCCAAGGCCAAGGAGGAGGCTTGGACTTTAACGTTGCTTGGATTGGTGTTACCGGAACTGTACGACTATCTACCTAGAAATAATTTGCTAACCTTGCGTCAAGTTTCCAAAGGATGGAGGAACACAGTTGACACCTTTCTTGAATCCGGGGACATGTGGAAGCTCATGCCATATTCTGACAATGAGATTGAGGTAGCAAGATTCAAAGTGGATTTACGAGACTACCATCCCCTTGAAGGACAGAAACGGGTTCGGTATGACCAGTTTGTAAATGACTTGAGAGCTCTACCGCAGGCGAAATTGGTAGGTGGAACTGTCAAAGTTGAGCAGGTCGGGCTCGGAGATTTTGGTCCGTTCTTCCAGGAGTTTGGAATGCAGGTGTATCACCTCCAACTTACAACTGACGACAACTCAGTGATGAGCGTTATAATGTACGCTAGGGAATTGTTAAGAAGCACTCCAAACCTGAAAACTCTGTCCTTTGATTTTACAAGCTCTAGCTGCGACATACAGCGTGATAATGTGGTTCGGTTTCTGGAACAGAATTCGTTACCAGATTTGCCCAACTTGGTCAGCTTGAGGGTCTTTGCGGGTGTCTATGAGCAGGATGGAGCCGTTGAATTCATTCGAGATATGTTGGTCAAGTATGGATCGCAGTTGGAAAATTTAAAACTGGAAGTAACAGACCAATCCTTTTTTGGCCAAGTTTGGGTAAGAAACCCTACGGACGTGGAAATTCTAGTACAAAGCTTAAGATACCTGGGAGCACCCACAAAGCTTAAGAAACTAGAGTTAAATTTTGAGGTTTGTCTGGTTGAGCTATTTAGGATTTTGGAAACTTACAAGGACAGTTTGACGCATCTTAGTCTGTGGTACTCCCATCATGATTGTCGGCTTCGTCCTCTAGCCAGTTCCCCTTTTCCAAGTCAGATAAATCTCCCACTGTTGGAAGAACTAGTACTGGTTGGTTATAAAATCACTCAGAACACGAGCTTTGATTTTCTTGCTAATTTTCCGAAGCTAAAGAGATTGGAACTTGAGACCAAGGACTTTACCCATCTTGAGGCACGAGTATATCGGAGAGTACCCGCGGAATATAATGCTGACAATGATAAGCTTGGGATTACTAAGAACTTGATGGAAGATTATAAGGGACATATTCTCAGGGATGATTTTAAAGTGTTGATTTACTTGTCCCCGTTTTGGGAGGTTTTGCATCTGCTTGAGAGTGTTATCTTTTGGAAAGACAGAAATCGTGTAAAGATTCTCCACATTGTCAGCCGAAAGCACTACGAGTATTACCAGAACAAGTTGGCCAAGATGAGTTTCTACTAACAAAGAACTTGCAGGTAGTACTTTCTAATTAGGTTAAACTTACGTGTGCTCCCGACAGTCAAGTTTTATTTCCAGTTTCAAATATTTGCTGTTAGACAGTTTACATTTACGTTTTGTTTTTTGGGTAGATTTGTGCAATTGTAATATACTGTAATCTGACATGATTTGTATAATTTCAAACAGTTTTGTAATTTGCACCCAATTTTGTATTCTGAAAATAAAATACCTTAAACCTTTGTTTCGTGTTCACACTATTTGAGTATTTCTTTTATTAAGGAAAGGGGTAGTTGCATAATTTTACTTTTTATGACATTATACCAATTAAATATTTCGTTGTCCTAATCTATGTCCTTCATCTTCATCTATGACTAAGTAAACATTGGGAAGACAGCACTTGCAAAATTGACATTGAAAAGCTCTCTTGTTACACTCTTTATGCTTGTCTTGGCATTTTGCAACTTTCATTTTTTAACGAAAACATACCAGGCTATTTCAAAGTCTTGTGGCACAAAATTTAGAAAGAGTTTTCTGAAAACGACAAGGACTAAAAACATCCAAAATTTTGATGAAAGATAGTTTAATTTAAAAAATATCAACTTGACGGTAGTCAGACCTAGAACAGCTCCCCTTTGTATATAATGCAAAACAATTAAATACTCACCCATTCTCGGAAATTGTTTCGCATTTGTAATGTTTATCAATGTTTAATTATCAATGCAATACAACTATCCCAGCTCTGACAAAGGTTTCTTTCCTTCAATATTTAGAAACTAAATAACAACGTTTTAGTTTGTTGTAAACTATTCAATTACAGTTAGAATAGAGACTCGGCTGAATTTGGAACAAATCTGTTCCGCTCCGCTTTGATATTAACGACGAGCTTTTAACACTTATTTACAATTTAGATGTATATGTACTTCAATAACTAGTTTCACCAGACATAATGTTATGTTTTGTAACAAGATATTTTGCAGCATTGCATAGCAAATTTTGAATCGTCAAGTATTCACATTATTGTTTACTTCACACAGAAGTTAAAGTTGTATTAAAGTTAAAGATTTGTTAAATTTTATTACTTGAAACTCTTTAAATTTTGCTAATGAATTATCAGAAATATTGACATTTACGTTTTAAAACTAGAAAACTAGGGAACGAGAAATACGAGAAATACAAGAATGGTACACAAATTCTCTGGCATGATGTGCAAGGAACTCGCTGTTACAACAGCACACATGTAGTTGGGTTTCCTACTGCGCCGTTTTCTCACCCCTGACGATATCATCTTCCAAAATTAGGACCTCAAACTGTTCCTTCATTTTCTTCAGAGTCTGCTCTTTTACCTGTTTATGCAGTTAAAAATGCAGATTCACAAAACTCATATAAATAACACTAAATTGTTTTTTTGTAACTACCTTGTTTGGGTTGTTTGATGTTACCCCTCTCTGTAGGTCCAAACACTTTAAAGATCTCAATTTCCTCAATCCAAGTTGATATACTAAATCAAAATCCCTTTTAAGTTCTTGTTCAATCTTGAGTACCTTTATATCTGTAATATATAATTCCGAGAAAATGAAAAGCTTGGTAAAATGGTAATTGCAATTTGATTAAATAGAAAATCTGACTTACTGTGTAGAAAATTGAGCGGTTCTTTGTACCGTTTATAATTCCCTAATTCGTTGTGTTCCTCCAAATGCTTCTCAATCCTGTCAAGCTCAACATCAGAGTAGCCAGTTAGTGCTTTTAGGCAATTCATTTGCTCTCCGTTCATGAGAGTAATCTCTTCCAGATTTCCCATAACCTGGTTTACTAAAGTCATTATTTCATCCCAAGCTGGAATTCTAAGCTTCCTTAAATTTGGAAATACCGTTAGCATTTCATTAATTATCAAAAAGTAGTCTTTAGCATTTGTTAAACCCTGAGGTAGCTCTAGCATTGTTACAGTATTGCAGCGTGGTTGACGCCCATTGCGAAAAAAATTGAAACAAATCACAAATCACCACTCTTGGATGGTAGTTCAATGTTAACTGTTTTAATGCGGGGAATTGTTCAGCGTACAAAATGTCCCGGAAACGGATACCCAACGGAAATTTGCAACAGATTTTAAGCACTTTTAGTGCATTCATGCGCGGAAAAGCAATTTCGGTGTCGGTAGGTTGAGCTGGAAAACTACCAATTTCCAACTTTTGTAGAGTATCAGCTTGGATTCCAAGAAATGAAGAGACGCTATTCGGGCTAACTTCACGTAGATTTAAAAATTCCAACGTTAAAGTATTAAGGGAAAATCCTAGCAAAGTGGCCAATTCAAGTGTTTGGGTTTCCACTATGCCCCTTAACTCTAAATGCTTAATCTTTTGTATCTGTGAGTTATCCAAAGCGTATAAAAATGTGTTGATAAACTCGACGTTGTAATTGAAACTTTTTATAGCCACGGTATCCAGCAAAGGTGCTTGAGTAACAATGTTTGCCAAAAATTCTACATCCTTTCTCCCTCCAATCTTCAATACCTTGCTTTGCAAGACATTTGTGCATAATCCTGATTGTTGATAAATTTGGGTATTGATTTATGATGTTTGGATTTTGACAAAAGATAGTTTGGCCAGCCCGCTTTTCAATTCCAAGTTCGGTTATGAATGGAGATACTTCATGAAAAAATTTCTTGAGTGTAGCATCTTCTGCTGGATTTTGCGTTTGTCCTGTTCGCAAACAGAATTTGGTGCATGGAAAGTTGCTGTTTGTTCGAATCATATCAATAAGCTTTTTAAAATCTTCTATTTTAGTTGAACCGAGGAGCAGTCTGGAGGCTTTGTGGAACAAAGTTCTTGTACCAACTTGGCTGCAGACATAGCTCGCAAGTCGGAAATTTTTCAAATCATTTATAGAAAGAAAACTAAATATAATTTGCATAATCTGAAATACAAAATTTTAAAATTACTACGATATTTTAAAAACACGGTTTAGTAAATGATACGTACCACGGAAGTTTGTACTACTCACCAAAGTGGGTGATCATCCTGCACTGGTGCTTCGGCAGCTGGTGATGGGACGTTTCGAATTTCTTCGTTGTCATTATTTGACATTTTATTGTTGAGTTAGACACAAATTTAATTATGGGTTAACTGTTTGAAAGTAAGATGAACTTGTTGAGTATCAGTATTTGGAGAAAGCTAACACACCAAAAATGTAGTAAATTCTTATGACGTGGAAATATTACCCGCTTATTTGTTTTATTGCTGCACTGCCAACTTGTTTCCTTAATTGCAAATTACGCTGGTTTCTGGTAGTGCAGTTTATAGCTTGTGCGAGTTTATGAATGCTATTATCAGAATTATTTATTGCTTAGTTTTTCGGTAGAATATATACAGAAAACTATATGGAACAGCAGCAAGCAGTATCTGCGACAGGGTAATGACTCTAAGATATATTATAAAAAAGCCTAGTGTAGTTTTTTGTTTGATGCATTACGTAGACAAGAATGAAACAAATCAATCTTGTTCACACTCGTGGCGCAACGAATGAACCAAAAGCACGTTGTCATCGGCAGCAAAACACAATACTGCATTGCATAATAACTTGCTGCATACATAGGACTGCAAAAAAGTTCTTAAAATAACTTATCGTGGTATGTATTAGTGAAAAAGCAAGTACTCGCCAACGGTCTGTGAGCTTACACATTTATATGTAAGATAATTAATATATGCTTTCATTTTTATAAGACATTGTAAAAACAACAACCACAAATATTCACTGCATCATTAATTCCTACAAATAGTAAGACACATTCAAACATAAGAAATTGTAAACTGTATGTATGGTTGTTTCTACTAAACAGACAATGTAGTAAAATTAATGTACATGATGACTCAAACAATTATTGCAATGTATAAACGATTTTGAACGTAGCCACGATTCTCTCTTGATGTTTGATTTTTAGGAAGACACAAGATGTCCGAACATTTTTCATAATTTCAACCTTAAGAACTACGAGTATTACGAAAACAAGCCGACCAAAATGACAAGAAACTTTATTAACCTCATATTCAGTCACAAATATGGTTCAACAAACCAAGCAGAAACACATTGTGCTTAACAGTAAATGACATATTACCTTAGCATCAAGAAATATTATAGAATTATTTGTATGTAGAAAGGTGCTTGCTTTCGGCGTTTCGAGTTTTCAGTGCTATTTATAAAACCCATTGCGATGCATACATAACAAAATAAGCAAATGCAAAAAAATCTAAACATAACTTAACGCCGTATATAATGGGAAAAACAAACCCCCGTCAAAACTCCACTGGGTTTCAATATAAATAGTATATTCTTGTTATCAAAATTGAACGCAAAGCATCTTAAGACATGTTTGCATCATTAATTTGCAAAGAAAGTAAAGCACATGCATCAAACCAACTTGGGCTCTTAAGTGATTTGTGAAAACGTGCTTTTTTCTGCACTTTCTGTATGTGTTTGCTTTGTATGAAAACTCAGAAACTGGCAACATTTGTGACTGGGTTTAACACATTATTGCTTCAATATATGTTATAATAAAAAACCTAGTTTGTTTCGGTTGATTGATGCATAACGTAAGCAAGAAGAAAATATATCAATCTCGTTTACACTCAAGGCCCAACGAATAAACCAAAAACACGCTGTCTTTGGCAAGGGAAATGAAGGATATAATACTGCAATGCATAATAGTTCGGTGTGTTGATAAGAATGCAAAAATATCTTACAATAACTTATCGCAGTATGCATAAGTGGAACAGCAAGTACTTGTCAGAACTCGGTGAGGTTATACATGCATGTACATATAAGATTATTAATATGCTCTCATTTAACACAATAAATTGCAAACAGAGCAACCCCATGACTTCTCTGTATAATTTATTGCTAGAAAACCTAAGACACGTTCATACATTAAATTATACTTGTTTCTACTAAAGAGAAAACGTGATAAAGTTAATGTACATGATGACTTAAATAAGGAAGGCAATCTACAAAAAGCTTTGACCGTGGTGACGATCTGCTATTCAGGTAGTTTTCAACCATATATATCTGTATTTTGATATGATGTGCACCAAAAAAAGCTTATAGCACTTAAGCTGTCGAGCACTACTACTTTCAAAAAGTATAATTAAGCAAACTTTCATTTTCTAAATATCAAAAATTAGTAAAAAAGGAATTTTGTAAAATTTAGGCTTAAACGCCAGGGTTTGTGAGACTGTGTCTAATGTGCTTTTACTTTAAATCTGAAGAAATTTGAAAGTTCGACAGAAGTACCTGTAATAACTGTGGTTTTGAAGAGCAAGTGAATTTTTCCGGTTCTATTTAATTACGGGCAATTGGCTTTGGTGTTTCTTGATCAGACCATTCCGGGGTATTGAAGGCTTGTTTATATAGTCACAATAAATACATTGAATATTAACCAAGTTAGTTAATTTTTAGCACGTGTATAGTAGAAACTATATGTAATGAAGGTTTATCTGGCCTTCCCTAATAAAAATTTACGACATTAGAAAAATTAGGTTCTAAATAAATTCAATTTGTGCTATTGCAATTATTTAATTTGAAGACATATACTGGACTTTGACTCTAATTAACCACTTGAGTAAGTACTAGAATTACTAACCAGTACTTGGTAATCCATAAAAAGTTTTTACTGCTATAGTAGTAGAATTACAAATTATAACTTGGAACCCAACGTGTTAAAACTGCAGTTAAAGCAAAACTGAAATTTTTACATCGGACATGTTAGGCAAGCAAATGCTAAGAAAAACTTTTGCATAGTTACATGCGCGTTGGGAATACTGGGTTTCTAGTTAAGAATATTACAATGTTAGCATTGCACTTGCTCGACTGCCGATGCGTTTCCTTCGATTAGCACCTTCAATTAAAATTAATGATCTGTTAATCTGTTCAGTTTAGATTTTAAAATATTGCCTATTGAAGAACAATTCTGGTGCAATGGATAATATGACACCTGAAGCGGTAGTTGAACCCGAGGCGGCTCGTGAACATGTCAATCCGTTTTTGTGGATCTTCCCAGCAGAGGTATTTCTCAGTTCAACCTCAACTAACTAATTTTATTTCAGCGTTCTGAAAATGTTCTTAAAATATCTTCGTTTTACTTTTGCAAGTTGTGGGAAATGATCCTAGACAAGATTAAGAATCCCAAAGCTATGGACCTGGTCAATCTTCTCAGCTCCAACCCCCTGTTCCGGGACTATTTTCAATCCAGAGCCAACGCCAACAAGGAGACTTGGACATTGGTTTTACTTCATATGGCCTTACCGCAACTTTACAAGTATCTTCCTGGAAGGTATTTGCTAACCCTGCGTCAAGTTTCCAAAGAATTGAGGGATATAGTTGACAACTTTCTTGAATCTGGGGATATGTGAAAGCTCATGAATGTAGTTTACAAGAAAGATAAATTGGCCAAGATGAGTTACAACTAAATAGGAACTAAGAAGAGTGTAGGCGAAATTTTGTATTATGTGTTACAACAGTTTGTTTTTTTATTTTTAGCTTATACTACCCATTATAATACAAATACGATCATATTCCTTTATAAGTACAGTTTTTTAACAACAAAACATAATTTGTAAAAAGTTATTGTTTGTAGCGGTTTGTTTGTAAAAAGAAATTCCCAAACGTTTCCTATAAGTGTATAAAATATCATTTAATTATACTTTTATAATAATACCCAAGATACTTTTATTGTCGAGTATACAATACAAACAATGATTGGATTATGAATTTGTAAACAATTTTGTTATTTTAATGTGACAAGCAACCATTTTTCTAAATTTACCAGTTTATCCTTATGCGTGTTTTCATTTAGTACTTAATAGAAATTTATTGTACAACTGTCTTCTAGCTCTACCCAACGTGTGTTGACTTATTTAAGTATAAACAAAATAAAAATACAGTAGTATGCTATAAAAACATTCCAGTGTGCGCTATGTATACAGAAATTGTAGTAGCTAGTAGACATTTTTTTAAATTAAACTTTTTAACAGTTTATCAATGTATTTGTTAAAGGGGTTCTTTAATTGCAATTTACGCTAAGTTGCCTGGTTTTGCAGTTTCCTACTTGTGGGAATTGATTAATGCTATTACAGAATTATTTATTTCTTAGTTTTTTCTGTAGATTTTATACGGAGACCTATCAGGAGCAGGCAACACCTTGAAATCCGTAATTGCATCAATGCTTCATGGTATATTTTTAAATCCTTGTTTTGCTTAATTTGCTTGCTTCATGCATTAGGTAGACAAGAACGAAACATACCAATGTCGATCACACTCATGGTCCAACCAATAAACCAAAAGCACGTTGTTTTTGAAAATGATGGACATAATAATGCATTGCATAATAATTTGCTGTATATATAAGAATGCAAAGAGTTCTTACAATAACTCATCGCAGTATTTATAAGTCAAAAAGCAAGTACTGGCTAACACAAATAGCTCCTCTGCGAAGCAACGAGCTATACAATATAAACAAAACTTAATCTAGGAATTAGGGGACATGTTTAATGTGTTTATGTGACAAAAGCGCTATTTCACCACAACTGACCATTTTCATGTTTTCGTTCAAAATGTGTTAGTAATAGAATGTGCACCTATCTCAGCTCTCACAAATTTAAACCAATAATAAAACATATTTTCGGTATGTAACACAACATTCAATCAAATTTGTTAACAAAATATTTGAATTTAGAAACAAATTATTCTATCATCCAGACATATATCAGGTAGGTCTAGAGACTCAAATGTTAAAGTATTTAGGAAAAATCCCAGTGAAGTAGTCAATTCAAGTTGTTATATAATGACCATGTCCCCCAATTTAAACTTCTTAACTCTTCGTCCCCGTGGGTCATTTTTCATAACATTGGAAAATGGACCGATAAACCCGGAGCCCCAGTTTGGGCTTTTAATAGCCACAGTATCCAGAAGGGGCGATTTCTTACTAACGTTGAATAGAAATTCTATGTCATTCATCAAATCTCTAGTATCTTGTTTTACAAGACATTTATCATTGATGTTTATTGTTGTTAACCTTGGGTACTGAATTATATTATTCGGATTTTGACAGAAGATGGTTTGGCCATCCCGCTTTTCAATTTCAAGTTCAGTTATGAATGGAGACACTACATTGAAAAATTCTTCCATTGTAGCATCTTCTGCTGAATTTTTCGTTTGCCCCGTCCGAATACAAATTTTAGTGCAGGGAAAATTGTTACTTGTTCTTATAAATTCTATAGAGTAAGTCCAAGTGAACGGTTCCACCAAAAAATTTTTTGTTTCGGATCTTAAATGTTTTTACATACTTTTAACACCCATATGCCCGGAATTAATCACCCAAAATATTAGAGTCTCAGGTTGCCCCAGTAAGGCATGGCGCGCTTATGAATTTTTAGCATTAAGAACTGAATTGTCTCACAGTAACTCAATATTGGCGAACGTTTTCAGGCTGAAACTTTTTTGGTAAGTTTGTCAAGTTAATACGTTTCATTCGTGAAAATATTACTTATTGTCCATCAATGTGTATTTTTTTAGAAAAAATTTTCTTCAGAAACACCGAAATTTTCAGAATTTTTCGAACAAATGGGTTTGTAACTCGCATGTTTTAGTTTTTCTGGGAAAATAAAAACAATGTCCATCTACCGTTTTTAATGGGCTATTTGATGCAAAAACTCGTTTGAAAAAATAGCTCGTATCTTGGGAGTTACGCATAAAAATCGTAATCAATACTTTCAGTCATGCCAATATTCATAGATTTAAAGCTGTATAACTTTTGTTTAAAAACCTTTAGGGTAACAATTGAGGACAATTTAAAATGCTAAAACTCTGCTCTACTAACTCCAAGCACAAACAGCTTTAGACTACTTTCAGTGAACAAATGGTTAACAAATTGTTAAATGATGGACGTTTCATAAAAAGTGCGCCGACGACGGTAAAACTGCCATAACTTTTTGTGCACGCAAAATTTCAAAAATCTGAAAAACCCCATTTTAGCAAATCTAATGATGATCAGTTTGACATATAACTCCTAGCAATAGCAAACGTAGTTGACGAGTTATGACCACAGACGTTTGACATACTTAGCCGATTTTCAATATTTGGGAATTTTTAAAAATTTGAAATCTCTCAATTTTGTTCACCTAAATTGACTATATGGTTCATTAACAACAACATAACTAATGTTTGTACGTTTTCTGATACTTTTAAGCCAAAAATCAATGACTTCATAATTTAGCAAATTTTGAAAATCGGCTAAGTATGTCAAACGTCTGTGGTCATAACTCGTCAACCACGTTTGCTATTGCTAGGAGTTATATGTCAAACTGATCATCATTAGATTTGCTAAAATGGGGTTTTTCAGATTTTTGAAATTTTGCGTGCACAAAAAGTTATGGCAGTTTTACCGTCGTCGGCGCACTTTTTATGAAACGTCCATCATTTAACAATTTGTTAACCATTTGTTCACTGAAAGTAGTCTAAAGCTGTTTGTGCTTGGAGTTAGTAGAGCAGAGTTTTAGCATTTTAAATTGTCCTCAATTGTTACCCTAAAGGTTTTTAAACAAAAGTTATACAGCTTTAAATCTATGAATATTGGCATGACTGAAAGTATTGATTACGATTTTTATGCGTAACTCCCAAGATACGAGCTATTTTTTCAAACGAGTTTTTGCATCAAATAGCCCATTAAAAACGGTAGATGGACATTGTTTTTATTTTCCCAGAAAAACTAAAACATGCGAGTTACAAACCCATTTGTTCGAAAAATTCTGAAAATTTCGGTGTTTCTGAAGAAAATTTTTTCTAAAAAAATACACATTGATGGACAATAAGTAATATTTTCACGAATGAAACGTATTAACTTGACAAACTTACCAAAAAAGTTTCAGCCTGAAAACGTTCGCCAATATTGAGTTACTGTGAGACAATTCAGTTCTTAATGCTAAAAATTCATAAGCGCGCCATGCCTTACTGGGGCAACCTGAGACTCTAATATTTTGGGTGATTAATTCCGGGCATATGGGTGTTAAAAGTATGTAAAAACATTTAAGATCCGAAACAAAAAATTTTTTGGTGGAACCCTTCACTTGGACTTACTCATAAGCCTTTTCAAGTGTTCCATCTGAATTGAACCGAGAGCCAGTCTAGAGGCTTTCTTGAACAACGCCATTGTACCAACTTGGCTGCAGTCATAGCTAGCAAGTCGGAAATTTTTCAAGTCATTTATAGAAAGATAGCTAAACAGAATTTTCATAACCTGAAATACAAAGTGTTAAAATAAAATTACTACAACATTTTAAAACACGGTAAGTAAATAATACTTTAGCGTAACGTTATTACGTGTTATACGTACCACAGAATTTTGTACTACTTGCCAAAGTGGGCCATCATCCTGCACTGGTACTTCAGCAACTGGTGAAGGAACGTTGCTTATTTCTGCGTTGTTAGAATTTGACAAGTAAATACCCATCGTCGTTCCTCTAACTCCAAATGGAATTTGAATACATATTGGTTGTCCTGGAAGGGCCACTCCAGGGATTGGAGCGGGTCCAACAACTGCATGTTGTATGGGGGCTCCAGAAAATTCCTCCCAAAAGAATGCAAAAATTACAGTTTAAGTTTACAAAGAAACGAAATCTTTTTTTAAATGTCAATTTAAATAATCTTACAAGGACCACTGGCGCTGAAGAAGGTAACTTCACTATCATGGCAACTAGCTGCTGATTAGGGTGACAGGTAACCGTCATAGTTTGCTGCGGTGGCGGAAGCTGAACCTGAACTTGTTGAGGGACTACTTCGCCCCCATCCCTCCACTGAATTATAATGTAGGAATCCATTGTCACTAATTCTGAAGCCCACTGTTTGAACTACGTAAAAAATTAGTTTTGGGTTTATTGTTTCAAAATAGTACTACTTTTTTCTTATTATATTTTATAGATTTTATTTGTTCACGATATGTGGAGAACCATAACAAATTAACAACAAAAATTGTTGAAAAGACTGACGTGGAATTACGATTTGCTTATTAGTCTGTTGCTTTACTACGTGTATAACAATGTATACAGAAATGATAATTGTTAATTGATAGTTCTCACCATTCATCTATGTATTTTCTAATGGGTATATTTTCGTTGCGAATCGCAATTTGGAGTTGACAGTATATTTATATTTGTATGTGTAAATATTTTGGATTTAATAATGAATGCTATTAGGCAGTTACTTATTAATCAAAATTCTTATTATTATTTGTAATGTATAATCTGAGTTTCTGTACAATGTCTACAGCGACTTTCCAACAAGTAGACATCTGTTTGAGTCAAACCACTCTATATTATAATAAAATTACCTTGGATTATTTTGCTTGGGTGATGCATAGCGTAGACAGGAAGAAAATTTATTAATCTCGTTTACAGTAGTGTCAGTACAGACATAATAACTTAACACTCAGCATTGTAGAATTAGCACTTGGTGTAAAGGTGTCTGCTTTCAGTGTTTGGGGCTTTTAGTGCTACTTATAAAACCTATTGCAGTGCATAGATAATAAAAGTAGCAAATGCAAAATATCAAAACATACGCAGTGTGTATTATACAAGAAACAAGCAGCACCCGTCAAATCTCCGTAAGGTTCCAATATTGATTGTATATTGTGTACTCCTATGTTATCAAAATAGCACGCAAAGCATCTCAAGACGTCTCTGCACCATGATTTTGCAAAGAAACTAAAGCACATAAACACATCATCTATTTGCACTCTTTGCTTTGTATGGAAATGGAAACTGACCAACATTTGTGACTGGGTTAAATTGCATTATTGCTTCAATATATACTAAAATAAAAAACCTAGTTTGCTTTGCTTGCGTAATGCATTACGTAGACAAGAGCAACATTTATCAATCTCGTTCACATTCATACCCAACGAATAGACCCTACTTGGGATACATTTTCTAAGGCCAGCCCCCCTTTTCTAAGTCAGACAAATCTACCTTTTTTGCAAAAAACTGGAATTGATTGGTTATATAAGATAAAAAGAAACACGAGTTTTGATTTCTTCATTAGTATTCCGAAGCTAAAACGATTAGAAATTCAGACTAAGGACATGATCCACCAAGTGGAATATGAAGAAATATGAATGGTGGAATATAATGCTGACGGCGATAAGCTTGAAATTACCAAGAACCTGCTTGAGGTTCATGACCAGGGTTATTTCCTAGAGGATTCCATTGAACTGCTTTACTTGTCCCCAATTTTGAAGGCTTTGCCTCTGTTGGGGAGTATGATTTTTTGGGTAGACACACGTTGTCAGAATATTCTTCATAAATTCAGCCAAAGGTCTACGAGCACTACCAGAACAAGCTGGCCTAGATTAGTTTCTAATAAATAGAAACTAAGATAAGTCTACGGAAAATTTCATAATATTGAATATGTGTTATAATAGTTTGTTTTTAATTTTTGTTTACAATTACATATTAATCGTCATAATACAAATACGGTAAACAAGAAATTGTTTATTTGCATTGAGTTGTACAGTGTACTTACAGTAAACATTATTTGTATAAAGAGTAAATACGTTTGTAAATAAAATTTCCAAAGCTTTCTCGGTAAGTGTATAAAATATCATTTAAGTAAACTTTTATCATATTTAAATGCTTTTATGTTTATTGTCTAGTATATATTACAAACAAAAGTTGGTCTATGAAACGACTTAGTAAACGATTTTGTTGTCGTAGTGTGACAAACAGATTTTGCTTCTAAATTAACCACTTCATTCTTATGCATGTTTTCATTTAGCAATTAATAAAAATTTGTTTTCTCTAATAGGAATATAATGTACATCAATTTTCTAGCATCGACCAAGGTTTCTTAATTTAATTAATAATAATTATACATATAATATACAATAAAACGCTAATTTCATATTTGCATCAAATTGCTTAAATTTGGAGAGTAAACTATTATATTTTTGTTTGGTCATGAAATGAGTATATACACAACTGGTGGTGACAGGAGTGTTTGACAAGCAGCTTCTAACCCTACTTAATATTATACGTATTTCTATTAAAATGTTAACGAACTTACTATAGTTTCACATGACGCAATTTCATTAGGGGAAACTACAAATACAGACAGACTACAAATTTATACCATTGCTTACTTTAAAAACATTTAAACCAACGACTTGTTCAAACCTTTGTTACGATTGATAATAAAAGTGGAACTTTCGATTCGTAAACAGTCTACGCTTCGTTCGCGTTTCCACTGTTTTGGTTTTTTTCCCCGAATGATATCAGCTTCCAAAACCAGAACTTCAAATTGTTCTCTCATTTTAACCAGAGTTTGCTCGTTTACCTGTTATGCATGGAAGAACATGTATATAAATACTTCCAGTTAACAAATGCAAATTCATAAAACGCATTTGTTATTTCTAAATATATTTTTCAATTACCTTGCATGGATTGATTGATGGTTCTTTTCTCCGTAAGTCCAAACACTTTAAAGATCTTAGCTTCTTCAGTCCAAGGTAATACACTAAATCGAAATCCCTTTCAAGTTCTTGTTCAATTTTGAGTACTTTGATATCTAAAAATGCACGAGAAATGTTCAAATAATATTTTGGTATTACGAATTGGTTTATTTTAAACCGTGTTCTTATCCGTGTAGAAGCTCAAACGGTTTAAGCTTCTACACGGATATGAAAGGACATGTGCCTTACTGTGTAGAAAATCTAGTGGTTCTCTGTACTTTTCCTGATATAATAGCTCCTCATGATCCTCTATATGATTTTCAATAATTCCAAGTTCATTATTCCGATAGCCCGTAAGTGCTACTAAGCAAGCATTTTGATTTCCTTTCCTGAGAATAAGCTCCTGAAGATTCCTCAAGTAGATTCCACTTTTCAACCGGTGATTTAACTGAAACATAATATCCTCAAAGGCTGGAACACTGAGCTTTTTCAAATTTGGAAAAACATTTGTCACTTTCGAAATTATTTCAAAATTGTCAAAGTCAGGCAGTGTTGTTATGCCCTTTGGTAGCTCTATCATTGTCACAGTGTCGCAGCGTGGTGGATTTCTACTGTAACCAAGAAATGCACCCAAAAATTTTGGATTATAGGTGCTAAGATTTAATTGTACTAATGCGGGAAATTGCTCAGCGTACACAATGTTTAAGAAGTTAATGCCCGTATTGAATTTGCAACTAACTTTAAGTACTGCTAGTGCATTCATGCGCGGAAAAGTAAATCGGACATCGGGCTTGTTGGTAGGAAAACTATTAATTTCCAACTCTTGCAGTGCATAAGTTTGGCTTTCCAGGAAGGATGAAAAACTATCCGGACTTATATCAGTTATATTTAAAAACTCCAACACTACTGTACTTAAGGAAAATCCCAGTGAAGTAGCCAATTTAAGTTGTTGGGTTTCCACTAAGCCCCTTAATTCCAAATTCTTGATTTTGCGCCCTTGACGCTTATTCAAAGCGTTCAAAAATGTGTTGATAAACTTGACGTTGTAGTTGCAACTTTTTATCGCCAATGTATCCAGCAGTGGGGCGTGCGTAAAAACATTTCTCAAAAATTTAACATCCTTTATCCAATTTTTAGAATCCTGTTTTGCACTGGGCATAAGACATTTGTGCATAATCTTTATTGCTGTTAAATTTGGATACTGAATTTTGGTGTTTGGATTTTGGCTGAAGGTAGTGTGTCCAACGTGCTTGTCAATTTCAAGTTCGGTTATGAATGGGGACACAACATGAAAAAACTCTTTCAACGGAGCATCTTCTGCTGGGTTTTGCGTTTGTCCTGTTCGTAAACAAAATTTGGTGCATGGAAAGCTGCTGCTTGTTTGTATAATATTTATAAGCCTTTTCAAGTGTTCCATCTGAATTGAGCCGAGAACCAGTCTGGAGGCTTTCTTGAACAATGCCGTTGAACCAACTTGACTGCAGACATAGCTCACAAGTCGGAAATTTTTCAAGTCATTTAAACAAAGATAACTGAATATAATTTTCATAATCTGAAAAACAAAATTTTAAAATAAAATTTACTACAACATTTTAATAACTCGGTTATTCTAAATGATACGTACCACGGGAATTTGTATTACTCGCCAAAGTGAATCATCATCCTGCACTGGTGCTTTAGCAGCTGGTGACGGAACGCTGCCCAGGTCTTCGTAGTCAATATTTGACATTTTAGTTTGAACTTAATTAAATCTGAGCTAACTACTTGAAAGTTATATGTTTAGATTTTCTGGAGTTCACAAGCTTTATTTGTTTACGAGATTCAGAGAAAACATATAAAATCAAAACCTGTTAAAGGACGATAAATATTGCTCACTGATTTTCTTATTGCTGCACTTTGTGTCGGATAACCAACTGGCAATACCCTGTATACAGAAACAGTTGTTCTTAGATATTTTTTACATCGGAAGTTTTCCATTACTCATCCATGTATTTGCTTATAGGTTCTTTGACTGCAATTCACACAACGTTTTCTGGTTAAGGTCTTATTGCATCAATGCTGCTTCAAGATATACTATAGTGAAAAACCTAGCTTGGTTTGCTTGCTTGCTTGATGCATTACGTAGAATGGAACTATTCTGTATTAACCTCGTTGCTTTTCAAGTATCTACTAACTATAGCCACACAACAACATCCAGATGGCAGCATTGAGACAGACTGGTGGCGCCTGCTCAAGCGGACAGTATGGTCAAATCCGGCACTACACAAAGATTTTTCTGCTCTCTTGTATTTCATGAAAAATGTAGTACATTCGTATTCGCGATTTCTCTCATAAATTAATGAAAACCTTAAAATAAGTCATTTCCGAACTGATAATGAACCAAGTTATTTTTTGCGGTTTTCGCAATATCAAAATTGATCCATCTTTCTTCAGGGATAGTTTACTACGGAAAGGGAGAAAACTTTACTTAGCGGGTCATGTTGACAGTGTCGTGGAAAGGTGTACCACTAACAGTGACACCAAAATAACTGCTTCCTGCTTGCCCACTACTTCAGTTCGGAACAAAAACTACCACATTATTTTAACGGTAACACCCATACTAATACCATACAGCTATTTAATATATTTATTAATATTTAATAAATCACGATCACAGATCTCCAGCGAACGCGATCTAAAGTTGGCCAACTGTAGTTGCAAGGCTGGATTTAACGGGAAGTGTAAGCATGCAGCTGCCGTTGCTATTTATGTTAATGAATTCAAAGAATCCACAAAAACGGACCAGAAGCAAGCGTGGGGGATACCAGCCGTAAAGGAAGGATACTCTAAAGGGAAAAAACTAGTTGAACTTTTTCCTAAACTTGAAAGGTCGCATGTACTAGTGCCAAAAACTGATGTAAATGTTTCACTCTCAGCATTTCCGGATGTAGACTGTCCACTAAGTTCAATACTGATGGCAGAAAATGAGACAAAGTTGGATCGAGATTGCAAAGATGTACTAGATGTCCTGATCACTGGAGTGTGCGAGATGGAATCCACGGATTTACTGGAAGCTATTGTACAACCACATGCTAATTTTCAGGCATGCTTCAATTACAGGGCTCTGGAAAAAGATGGGAAAACTGTTTTAACTAAGGAAGTCTTAAAACCCAAAACCGATACAGAAGAACGATACTATCTTAGTAAAGTAGCAGTGTCCCGAAGTGATGTGATTAACATTGCAATCAGCACTAAGTCTCAGTCTCAATCTCCGCTATGGCTTGCCGTTAGAAGTGTTCGCTTATCCAGTTCAATTGCTCACCAAGTTGTAACCCGACAAGACAGGTTTGAAGAGTTAGCTGTTAGAATGCTAAATGTTAAATTCACAGGAAATCTAGCTACCAGATACGGATCCCAGCTTGAAAAGGCTGCCAGAGCGTCCTTTGGTTTTAAAAATCAAAAACCCGTCCTTGAAACAGGAGTAATAATCTGTACGGATTCTCCGTGGTTGTGCTGCAGCCCCGATGGTCTCTATTATCATAATTCGGAAATTATATTGCTGGAGATAAAATGCCCGCATAGTCGAAAAGGACAGCCCATTTCTTCAAATGATCACAAATCATACGTTCCATATATCACTCATAATGGGAAAGAATGGATATTAAAACGAAATCATAAATACTACACCCAAGTTCAGGTCGCCATGTTTGTTTTAAACCTAAAATCATGTTCTTTCTTCATTTACTCATCGGTTGATTCTTTAACAATTCATGTCAACAGAGACGAAGAATTTCTAACAGAATACATTCCAAAATTAGAATGGTTTTATTTTAACTATTACTTGCAAGCCTTAAGTCAGTAGTGATCTTCGTAAAATGTAAAAAATATTGAAAATAAAGACAAGTAAATAATAATGAACATATTTATTAAAATGTATTATTTGGCTGCTTAATATTATGGTGTTCGAATTATTAGTGCTACGACGGATGTTCATATATATTATGTTGAAATAAATTGGTCCATTCTCCTTACTAAATTGATTAACTACTTACTATTTATTTTTAATTAGAGGTGGTCCTAAATTAACCAAAACCGCACAAACATGAACAATATCATCAAGCCTTGAAAGTAATTCCGTTGGGATCCGTCTTGTCAAAATATCGAAAACTTTCAGGCGTTGAATGGCACGCTCTACATGAATACGTACACGAGCAATTTGATATGTTAGTTCCATTTGTTCAGAGGAAAACTGGGGCTCGTTTCTTGTAGCAAATGGTGGCATGACTAGAACGCATCCTTCTTTGACTTGAACATTAGGAAATCCCTTATCAGCCAGAACAATATCTCCTTCCTGTAATTGTTCAAGTATTCCGCAGTCATTTGTTATAAATGAATCCGTTGCTCGTCCACCGTACCCTTTAGAAACGAACGAAATGTAGCCATTTGGGGAGATTCCTATCAAATATTTGGCAGTGTATCCTCCTTTATAGTTAGAGTACATATGTATACGTGCTTCCAACGAAGAAGGGGTCTCAGTTTTCATCTCGGTGCAATCCAAAATAATCCTACATCGTTCATACTCAGGTTTAAAGGTGGCTGGAATGGTTGCACGAGTAGCATACTGACTTGGAAGAAATATCCAACTCCTTGTGACTGCAGCTAAATGTTGAATAATGCTTTCAAAAATCCGACCTGCGGAATTTCCGGCAAGTCCAAAAATTGATCCAATAGCCGTAAACGGGATACCTGTTTTAAGCTTGAACAAGGTCAGCAGCAGTTTGTCTTCCAACTTCAGTTCTCGTGCCTGACTAGTGTAATTTGGAAATAGGCTAACTAGTAGAGCGAAAACGTTATTGGAGATCCCTGTCATGTCACGAAGTGAGTGCGGGGAGTGCAACGACGAGAACCCAGTAAAGCAAACTGTTCGATGATTTGGACCAGACATCTTGCTTTCGGATTTTAGGGTTATTTGGTCAGTTTGTTGTTCCTTGTCCGTGCTTTCGCATAGGGTAGTTTGACATGCTACCTAGAATAAATAATGCATCGTTTATAATCAGACATGACAGTTTGTATGGTACATTGTTCTGTGGTATGGGCAATTAAACCCATAATTTACTCACATCAAGATTAGGAGTTATGCCTTCAGCCTGAACGATTTCCAAATACGACGGTGAAAGAGGAGTTAAACTAGTGGCCAAGTCATCAGTGGTATCCGAGTTTTCCCTACTTTGCACCTGCAAATTCCGCTTTTTTACTCTAAAAGAGATAAGATAAAAGTCATCATAGCCAAGGCGTGTTCTTAAGATTTGTGCTAATTTGTTTAGCATTTGGCATTTACTTAACCTTTTGTATCGTTCACTTTTGGATACAGCTTTAACAATGCCTTCTGACGTATTCATTGGAAAGATGGTTGGGTTATAACTGGGGCTTCTGGGGTCATCACTTTTTTCGCCGCCAACAAAATGGTCACTACAAATTCTTGAACTTTTTGAAGGGATCCATGGCTTACCGTCGGGGCTTTAAAAATTAAACACATTACTTAAACTTCTGGAGATACAAGAATTTAATTAAGCATATAATATAATTAGCTGTCAAAGGTTTCGATACGTTATCCGCTTAGCAAATCGAATCCATGTTTCACGTCGTTCCTTCATCCAGGCATATTTTGGAAATGGATAAAAATGCACATCTCTCCTGGCTTTTTGAACTTTTTTGTAGGAGTTTGCACAACCAAATACGCAACAGTTACTCATTTTCACCAATATCTGACCGTTAATTAACTACTGCTAAGAAAATAAGCTAAATAAATAGCAAAGTTGTGTAAGCACAGCCTTTGTTTTGTGTAGTGCCGGATTTGTGAGCTGGTGCTACCAGGTGGTGGTGGTGTGCCACAAAGTCTCAGCTGGACGGAGAGTATATTTCCCAACCAAAAGCTTCGGCAATAAAAAAGCGATAATACTGCATTGCACAATAGTTTGCTACATAGATAATATAATATAAAAATCATATTCTTTAGAGTAAACTTTTGTACTAATTTTCTCTATTGTCACTTGTCTGTTCCGCTGTGCTTGTGTATAGTCATTCGTGCACTGCCTGAATAAGTGCACATGCATTTAAGTGATAATTGTGGTTCGGTGTGTCTCATACATACACTTCACATTATAGACCACGCCACTACTTTCTAGATTGCAAATAGTAATTTATCGTAAAGAAAGTAGTACCAGTACCCCACTTTGATAAGAAAGAATCCGTGTAACTAACTAAAAATGGGAAAGAAGAAGAGCAAGCGGAAGCCACCCCCAAGGGTCAGAGCTATTGAGCCATTAGAAACTCAGTTTAACTGTCCATTTTGTAACCATGAACGGAGCTGCGAAGTTAAAATTGACAAAACTAGAAACACCGGACGAATAACTTGCCGTGTTTGCATGGAGTGCTTTCAGACGAAGATCAATTATCTCTCTGAGCCAATTGATGTGTATAATGACTGGATAGATGCTTGTGAAACTGCAAATTGATATAAGTATCCAAATCATCATTACATTGCATTTAAGTCAGTGATAAATAAAGAAGGCAACATGCCTACATGTAGTAAAAGAAGACCTATTTGTAGTATATGGCCCTCCATAGTCAATTTTTGTAATTTGTCTTTACGTTCTACTGTTCTAAAAAATTATATATATATATAATCTGTTATTTCGGAGTAATCTGCTATTTCGGAATAATCTGCTGTTTCGGAGTAATCCGCTATTAGTTTTACGTTATAAGAAATTGTGCATACAAACTTTTTGGTAAGTTATTAAATATTGCAATAGCTGTAAAAGTTAGAGTCAACTACTAATCTCACATAATGAAGTTGCAAGCAAAAACGGTACTAGTATTAAAGAATCTGATATAACTTTTAAAAATAACATAATTTCGAAATTTCAAGAAACTCCTATTTTTTATAGTTCAATTACCTACAATATGGTAACAGATTTACATAATTCTGAGTTTTAGTGACAGAAAAAGTTTGCTTAGATATTTTCAAAAAATTTAAAAATCCTTTTGGCTTTGATATTTCGTCAAATATGATGTTATTTAATATTATATTCTCCAAAAACGACCATATATATATACTTTATTGGTCAGTTTAGAAGTACAAAAAACATACAACCTCACTGAGGCGCTGAACCACATTTGATTATTACGCTCAACCAATTAGATAAATATATTTAATAATAAAATGATGGTAATTAGTAACAAAAAAAGTAAAATTGTAATTAATACAAAAAAAATGTCAATTAAATATATTCGAAGAATTTGTCGGGGGAGCTTCACTCCCTTGCTCTCAAGGCAGTTGGCCTTGTTCTCTGCGTGGCGTCTTGTTATCCACTTGCTTGTCACTGGTCACTGGGTATTAGTCACCTTGTCACTGGTCACCTAGTTGCTGGTTACTGGTCAACTTGTCACTGGTAGCCTGATCTAGGGGATTCCCCAATCGGTGGAGGCACAAAAAAAAACCTCACTCGTCTCACTCCGCACCCACGGGGTCACTAAATGCTTAGATGGTGGGAGTCTAGGAGCCGGTCTTGTGGGTGGTGGTGCTAACCATACTCCCCAAACTGTTCACTTAATGATTTGGTAGTGGGAGTGGAAGCCGAGTTCCGGGGGTGGTGGTGGTGATACCCGGCTATTATCACTCTTACCCTCCTCCTCCCTCCACAGCAGCTCCCACTCAACCACTACCAACTCATTATCATCCTCACCATCTGGGGGAGAGTGCCAAGTCAGGATTCTCAACCCCGGTGGTGAAATCCTGGTTAGGCATGTAAGGAACATACGGTAAATTAATCACCGTGTTCCAAACTGCCTAACCGTCAATAGTGAGCCAGGTTGGAGACTTAAAAACAAAATCCTTGCCAATTCAAGGTCGTCTCCACCACTCACAACTCACTAATCGGTTTTAATAATTTTAATTTAGCGAGTATTTAAAAAAATAAATAAAATTTTATTCACAGACAGCTGCCAACATGTGGCAGCACGTCTGGTTCGCTCCGTCGTCGACAGAGGTCTATCAAAAAAAAAACGACCATAACTCTTTTGTATTGACAAAAAGTTGAAAAATTGCAAAAAACATATTTATTAAAATTTTACGATACCTAGGTATAATCACATTTTAAGCTTTTTAAATATATCAAGTTACGTCTCAATGATGTACAAGTGCAAGTGCAAAGAAAACCAAACAGAACACAATGAATGTTGTACAGTTACATGCACGTAATGCATGCTGAGATTCTTTATAGGTAGTTAGGAATATTACATGGCATGTAATACATGCTTGTGAATTCTGCAAATGATATGATCTCACAGGATCTCTGTTAGCATTGCATTCGCTCATCTGTCAGTCCATTTTCTCAGAACTTTTCTGTGATTAGCAGCTTTGTTTAAAATTAATATTTTGTTCCGTTTAGATTTTAAAGAAGCCGTTGAACTAGTCTGCTGCAATGTCAGTTGCAAAAATGAAACATGAAGTGACTGCGGAACCTGTCAATCTGTTTTTGCGGATTTTCTCACCCGATGTAATTTACTGTTCTATTAACTATTTATTTTTATTTCAATGTTCTAAAAATGATATTACAACTTTATTGTTTGTTTGTAAGGAGTGGGGTTTGATTTTGGACAAGATTAAGGATCCCAATGACCGTGTCAATCCTGCTAACTCTGATCCCCTGTTCCGAGAACATCGAGAATCATTTGCAGCAAATGATTTGCTAAACATTTGTCAAGTTTCCAAAGGATGGAGAAACACAGTTGACAACTTTCTAAAATCTGCAGAAATGTGGAAACTCAAGGATGGGTTTGAAAATGAGGATAAAAGAAAACAAGTCATAGTAGATTTACGAAAACACCATCATTGAGAAGGGCAGAAGTTCTGCCGCAGAACATGATTCATTACAATCAGTTTGTAAATGACTTGACAGCTCAACCACCGACAAAATTGGCTGGTGGAAATGGCCGAGTACCAATGATCACACGTTATACTAGTTTTACTCCGTTCTTCCAGGAGTATGGAGTATCACCTTCAACTTATTGTCGAACCCAACCCTGTTATGGACGTTGTACGATATATTTGTGAATTGTTAAGAAACACACCAAGCCTGAAAACCCTGTACTTAAAAGTTACATGCTTTCACTGTGCCAGGGAACGTGAAAATATAGTTCAATTTTTGAGAGAAAATACCCTACCAGATCTGCCAAACTTGGTCAGCTTGTACATTTTGGCATCCAGCTTGTACATTTTGGCATCCAGCTTTTTAAGGATAAAGCTATTGTTGAATTCTATCGAGAAATGCTGACCAAGTATGGGACACACTTAGAAAATTTAAACCTTTCAGGCTTCTGGATTCCGTTACAAGATCCAATGCCGCGGCTGACGCATCTCAGTTTGGATATAGGAGACAACAGACAAAGCACTTTGGCCTTATTGGGTAAGGAACCCTGCGAGTATGAAAATTATGCAAAGTTTAAAGAACCTGCGAGCACCTCTGAGAAAATCAGACTATAAGTTCGTTCGACGTTTGTCTGGTTGAGTTATTAAGGATTTGGAAACTTGCAAGAAAAGCTTGAAACATGTTAGTCTGTGGTGCCCCCGTCAAAATCGGCATGTATTAGGCGAGGCCAGCCCCCTTTTTCCACGTCAAATAAATCTTCCACTGTTGGAAAAACTAGAACTGATTGGTTATAGAATGAAAAGGAATACAAATTTTGATTTTCTTCTCTGCTTACCAATGCTAAAGAGCTTGGAACTGGAGGCAAGGGACTGGACCTACACTGAGGACAATGAAGAATCGGTGGCAGAATATACTGCTGACAACGATAAGCTTGGAATTACCAAGAACCTGATTGAAGATTTTAGGGTGGACATCTTCGTATATTTTATATACAAGCAAACGTTTTAAAACATTTTTGAATATGTACACAACTAACCAACCGGAGAAGCAAACATTTAAAAATAAGGTGTGCTGAGGTGGATTATATTTATAGTTTTTCAGGCCATTCTTGCTTGATATGTATTGGTGAAAATAGCATGTCGCTAGTATATTCATTTCCTTTATTAAGAACTAGCGTCTACTTTATAGGTGTAAATTCTAAAATAAGTCTACATTTATAAAACCAACTTATATATAAACATCAATCAACTATTTATAGTTTCCGGAACTGTGGTAATAAAAGAGTTTGCACCTCATACCGAATGCTAATAAAATGTATAAAGCTTGCTCTATTAAAAAAATATTCACACAATTTTTCCTTTTCAAATAAAAAAGACAGACTAAGCTAGCACCCGAATCATTTGCTAAGCTAATTCATTATTTGGAGCATTCAGCAACTTCTAAAGTCAGCAGCAGAATATAATGTCCGAAACATTTTTTTGTAACCAATTTAAACTGTTTATATACTATTATTAAACGTTTAAACTTTCAAAAAAAGCTTAGGTCAAATAAATATATTGAATACATCCTTCGGAGTATTAAATAAAGGATATAACAAACGATTGCTGTCAAGTTAGTATTACAATAACAATGAGAGTGTTTAAGCTTTCCACACTGCTAATTATATTTTGCAAGAATGTTGTAAGTTACTACATTCCATATACCCAAAAGCTTGCCAAGTATTTACCACCGTCCGACACCACAGTTTTATATACACATTACCAAATTCACTTCGATGACAGTTTCTATTTTTTGGAGAGCTTTCAACAAATCATTTTGCTAGAAGGATATCAAACAGCAATAGCTCCATCGCCGTCCCGTTATCTTCAATTAACTCATGTAATTCTGTTATTGGAGGAATACTTATCAACTCATATCCGTGACAAAATCTCAGTGTTTTGGAAGTTTCTAGACAGAACCGAGACACTAGTTCTTGTCTTATCCCTCGTGCATTACAATTTCTCCAAAATTACATACGACATCAAATTGTTTTTAGAATACCCAGCGCTAAAGTTGCGTGTCTTGATAAACGCTCAAACTGATATAAAACTTACAGTTTTGGGTGATGACTACGATTTTATGGAAATTCAGTATGGCATATTTACTGATATGAGGCTTAACAGTTATAACAATGTTTTGAAAATTCACAGACAATATTTTAGAGCTGGAAACAACAAAAATATTTACGGAATATTTCCTTTCTACCACTCAACAATTGTCAAAGCAAGCCAACGAAAAGATTTCACTTGTAATAGTGTATATTCACCAAGAAATTGTAAGCTCCTGTCCAAGTGGTATTATTGTTGGTCCGATATGATGTTCCCTTTACATCTTGCTAAAGTTCACAACATTACTTTTACAACAAAATCATATAGCGGCTACATGTATGGTCTCCATAGTCTATACGCCGTTATTAAGACTATTGATAAAACAATGTTTCCAGCTATCCACTTTCGATACAGATCCTCATGGTTATACAGTTACTGTAAAAACATGAATACGAAGAAGCATATATGGCAACAGAGTGGCAACCAGGTACGGACGGAGACACTTTCAAACGAGTTCAGGTTTGCAGTAGCCCTCTGCTGGATAATTTGCACGTTCTGGTTACTCTGTGTAAAAGACACTAGAAGGCCTACTCAAAATACTTGGTTTACATGTTTTTCAACTTTGGTTAATGGGCTTCTCAAGTCGTTTCTGTACCTAACTAGATGCGGGCGTGCAATTCCAAAAAAGCACTATTTTGTTTTCACTCTAGTATTTGCAGGTTTATTTGGTTGTGGTATGTACGAAAACGAAATTACAAGTCTCACAACTGTAGAGAGAAAGCCTCATTTGTATAGCACATTAAAAGAGCTATTACTAGATGGATGGAAACTGCAAATTTACACTAGAATTTTAACTAATGTAACAAACATATGTACCATGTACACTAACGCTTGTACGGATAAAAGTGTGGCTTGGTATGACATTTTTACAAAACCTGTTGCACGGTTAACCGAAGGCTTTTGGGGAAGCTATTATTTATGGATGTATAACTATGAATGTCAAACGCGATGTGTTGAACCTTCAACCGAATGTTTTCATGTGAAAGAAAACATTTATCCGGAAGAACATTATTTCGTAACTCATGGTGTAAGTCAACATTGGCTAAAACAAACAATGATGTGGTTAGATGAAGCCAACTTGATAAACTTTTGGGACAACAGGGCTTTATACGCATGGAAACAAACACACAAGTTGACAAACAAAAACCAGTTAGAAACTAGAAAATCTGATGTTATCACGTTTTACAAGCTGGTTCCTGTTCTTTTCACTATTTTAAGTCTTGTGCTATTTTCAGTTTTTATGTTTTTTCTAGAATTCCTTTCCAACAATAGTAGTAAAATATTAAGGTGTTTTGCTCTGAGGATACATAGCAACAGACGCAAAACTCAAACAAATCGAAACCAAGCAAAGATAAGTAAGATAATAGCAATCCAAATAAAAGTTATGAGTAATGAACCTAATCTGTCTAATTGATCGATTGATTGGTCAGTACGTGCATACAATACATGCAAACTTTATTTGCTCCAGGCGTTAAGTTCTTGGCTTTATGGTTGAGGTAGAAAAAAAATCAAAATGTCTGCTAACAAAAGACATCGATGGAAGTAAAATCTTTGTTGTCGTGGTCCCATAAATAATATAAAAATTTAAACAACATCTAATACAAGTTTTCCACATGAAATTCGATGATGAAAGAAAAAATGAATAAATCATTTTACATTTATTTCAAGTAATTTGTTCGGTTGTTTCTCAAATCATGATGATGTAAATGCCTTATAAATTTTATTTCGTAATATCATGTAATAGAAGATTATTTTTTATCCCTGTCGATTTTTTGCAGGAAATCGAGTTTCTGTTATTTCCATATCCTCTTGCCTAAGTTGCTTATCTCCCCAACCCCAACATGTCCTTGAAGCAATGTCATCCGGAGTTTCCGTTTCTCTCTTATTGTTTGGTGCAGCTTTCTGATGCAATGGGTGAGTCCCATCTCCTGTACGACTAATTCGGTCCACCAAAAGTTTATGGGATACAGTCTTAAGGTCATACGCCCAGCCTATCCAGGCAAAGAAGTGGATGAAAACGGTAGACAAGTTGAAATAGTATCCAAACTCGGCAGATTTGTAGTCCCATGGAAAAGTGTGATGGTAGTTGTGCCAGCCTTCTCCAACTACCACAAAAATATTTTTTTTTAATGAATTAACATCACTTCATATTTGGAAAGCTAGTATTTTCAAAGTAAAATAATTTAGTGAATACCTGCCATAAAGGATACCAGTTTACTTTCGACTGAGCTAATATACCTGAAAAGATATTTGTCTTCTTTTTTAACAATTCAACATTCACAACTTGTTTTCCATTTAACATCTACTTACCTATCATAAGGCTTATTTCCCCACATGTGTGCCACACTGTTGACCAGCGAAGTGATGTGTACGGATATACCAAACCGTGTATAATTTGCTAAAAATATATGCCAGTAGGACATCTCAGGAAACACAAGTTTGCAAAGTGTTATAGGAACCAAGAAAACCATGACCAGAACCAGTTCGTTGTAATATTTGCTTTGAAACCGAACTACGGGATCTCTTGCCAGGTCGGAGATGTCCACAACCTTTAATGCTTTCTCACATTCCGGATGTTTTGGCAAAAGTAGCCAGGTAATATGGCTAAACCAAAAGCCACGAGCTGCACTGTGTGGATCAGCATTGGTGTCGGTGTACTAAAATGTTTCAAATTATATAAATGAGATTTGTTGCAAACTCATAAAACTCCAAACCTTAAATTCTGGGATATTATTTTACCTTGTGATGAACTCGATGATCCTTAGTACAAATAAAAATAAATATAATCCTGATTCTTTACAGTTATAAGCTAATATATGAAGCGTTTGTATTCTTACCCTGCACCATTTAAATATCGGATATTGCCAAGAGATGGTTTGTAAAAGCATCATCAAAACCTGGAGAGGCAATTTGGCTTTAAACGTGCGATGAGTCCAGTATCGATGAGCTCCAACTGTGGTTCCGAGTCCTCCCATGTAGCCGTAAACAAGAACTGGAAATTTATTAGATTACCAATTACTACAACACAAACATAAAAAATATAAAATAATTGTAAATTTGATTCTTACACAATAGTACTACTCCTGGGGGAATGACTTGACGAATAAAAAACAGGTAGGCAAAGTAGATGATGGAAAAATGTGAAGCCGAAAAGAAAAATATCCGATTGTACACATGCTGCTCTAGGCCAAATGGCTTGTCGTGCTTTTTGAATTCGGGTGCAAGCTCGTTGTCGCTAACAGGCTTAACGGAGACCTGGTCGTTCTTTTTTCCCATTTTGGACAAAGAACTAAAAGCGTAATGCAGTTTAACTTAGAAACTGATGGAATTTCAAAATGCACAGTGGTTTTATATACTATATAATATGTTAGGCTTGTAAAAGTTGGGTCTGTGTAAAGTGGTTTCTCTTGACCATGGCCTTGCAATGATCTGTAGCGTGAACTTTTATGCGCAGAAAACGTAAAATTTGGAGTACGGCATAAATGTTATCAGTTTTGTTCTGTTATCGTTTCCTTGACTGCTGTACCTTATCAAAGAAAAACATGACTATAACATCTCTCTCAGCTTATGTAATGGGATGTGCATCTGTGAATTATGCAAGATAAAACACACTTCACAGTTGATCGGAACGTTCCGGAATGTCCAGAGGTTGTCTTGTTATACAACCAAACAAGTCAAGTGTTTTGCTTGAATTGAGTGCTTGCTTTACACCAATTGGTGATAACATTGTTTACAGACTTGTGTACAAAATATTGCTCATTAAGCTAGACATTGTTTTGTTACTTTTTAAAACAAAAACTATTTTCTAATTTTATTATCTATGGATGAGTTATATTGTAAATACATGTCGAAAAGAAATATAAAATAAATTGGTAATGCACAAAGCTAATGAAATAATACCCATTTTATGCTATTTTCACGCGTCACTCATTTTAATAATTGTGTTATTTACAAGGTATTGACCTGAAGCAGGAAAAGATAACAAAATATCTTTTTAAAAGGAAAAACACACAAAATTAATAAGTGCTTTCAGACTAACCAAATTGTAATGCTGGGAAACTTTGTAATTGGTAGTGTGAATTCTTTATTAAGGTTCACGTTAGTGAACATTTACTCCGATCGTCTTGATGTCTGGACGTTCCTCCGTCCGTCCGTAAGCACGATAACTCGTCAACCGTTTGACCTATTCCAATTGTGTCTTCAGTTATCGATAGCTACACCTCTTGCGACGATCCCTATTGATTTTCAGGTCAATCCGATAACCGAAAGGTACCTAAAAAGTACCTTTTCTAAAGCAGTCTTTTTTGCAGCATTTAAACGCCATAGGACTACAGCATTTTCACTACGGTAATAGGACTTACAAAGACTACCTACCTACATGCAATTAAAGGTAACCGAGGGTACCCTTCAGCAATTAAGGTTACCTTCATGCAATTAAAGGTAACCGAGGGTAACCTTCAGCAATTAAGGTTACCTTCATGCAATTAAAGGTAACCGAGGGTAACCTTCAGCAATTAAGGTTACCTTCATGCAATTAAAGGTAACCGAGGGTACCCTTCAGCAATTAAGGTTACCTTCATGCAATTAAAGGTAACCGAGGGTACCCTTCAGCAACTAAGGTTACCTTCATGTAATTAAAGGTAACCGAGGGTACCCTTCAGCAATTAAGGTTTCCTTCATGCAATTTCTCTTATTATTATCAATTATTCTTTTTTGCTGCATTTAAAGGCCATAGAGCTACAGCATTTTCACTACCGGCATGGGAATAATACCAAATAGCAGATAGTGGTCCTCATCATGCCACATTGAAGTGACAATGGTTCTCATCATGCCACATTGATGTGATGGTTCTCATCAAGTAATCATGGATAATCTTTGGTTATCAAGTATAATCAATGATAATATTTGGTCAGTCGGTCATCAAGGGCAGTCAAAGTTACCGAGTAAAGTACACGTGAACCTTCCTTCAAGCTTACATAGGGTTTATTTTTTAGTGTATTTGAAATAACAAGTATGTGTTAATGACAATAAATGTTGCGCACTGGGTTGTCGTAGCTCACATCAATTATGCATTTCCCATATATTAAATTTAGTTTCCAATTTATTAAGGTATACATGATTAAATTTCAAATGAGACTTCACCTTTTCTGTTTGCTTACCTCAGAAGTAATAATGAAACAAACTATGTAATTAAAAAGCGGTGTTTTAATTTGCAATATTACTAACAAAGAAGTTAGTGACAGCGGTGAACATTACGAACTTGCATCCAAGTTCAGTGTCTTCATGTAGTAATATGGTATTGGCGCCGTGCCAATTCTTCCCAATATTACGTTTACTTAAATCACTTTCCACTATTTCAATGAAGAGAGAGAAGCATAATGTATGATTGCAAAATGCAAATGTATATTTTGGAAAATGTCGGAGAAGACACAAACCACTTTGCTTTCAGTTGAAGATGTACCAATAGCGCATAATTGGTTGTCTCAATAATTTAGGTACGTACTTTTCCGTGCTTGTCTACTTGTCACAAGACTTGTTTTCCCTATTATCAACATCACTCTGATAAATGATAACTGGGAAAGGAAAATTTAGGGAAACACAGTAGCGTTCCAGTATGCCATTTCAGGAATTTCAGATGATTTGATTATTTGATCAGATTTACAGATAGTTTCTATAGGGTTACAGGATGAAGAAAATACACAAACAGCATTTCCAGTGAAGTCGAAAAAATTGCATTGGAATGATACTAGCCACGCAAACACTGAGAGTAATTGTTTGTACATTCAGGAAAGAAATTATACTTCATTTTGATTGAAGCCAGAAATGTTATTTTTATTACAGTTTAGACAAACTTTACTGAATTTTGTAATATAAGATGAAAGCACAAAAAATTTTAGCATTAGTTTTTAAAAGTGTGCTACAATGATATAACTTTTTTGTACTTGACTAGACTACTATGCTTTTTAAGGGAAATGTAATGCTTATCCAGCTTGTCTTCTTAGCACATAGGACATGTCTCCGAGGGATTTTTAGTTTACATATATTGAGTAGCTTCTGTAGTAAACCCAGACAAAACAAAGGTAATTTAAAAGCTTCAAGCAACTTGACTGTATATAAAGTTGTGTTAACGGAATTTACAATTGTATATGTGTTGAATTGCTTAAATCAATAGTTCAAATAACTACTTAAAATTGAGTTTAATATGTACTACAAACTTCCGTTTAAATTTGACTACTGTATAGCATTTAGTTATTAATGATTTAATTACAAGCAAAGTTGGTTTTACATCTAGCAAATACAATTTCAAAATTAATTTTATAACACATAGTCGAATTTCTAAAAGGAAAATAGCTATTGCTACCAAAATACCTATTGCCTGCACAATGAAGAGCACCAAAATGTTACCACTCAGTTTTGCACTTGTTGGAGCAATCACTTGTTCTTCCAAAGAAAAGTTTCTTCCCCTAAAATGTTTTGGCAACCAGTCTGTAATGCCGGATTCTTTATAAGACGTAAGTCTTTCATGAACATAAGGTGTTATTTTTTCTTCAATAATTATTCCAATTGCATTAGCGTCATACACTTCCTTAGCCATAGAAACTCTTGATGCATCAGATTTTAACAACTTGTACATATACTCTTGAGCAGTATTTTCAGGGAGTAGAACAGCGGTTTCTCTACAGCTACGTAAGTCACTCAAAAACCACTTTGCTTGATAAACTTGAAATGTATTTTTGAAAAACGTTTCAAGTTTCGCAAACATATCTGCTTCTAAAATTTGTTTTTCAATTGAATCTTCAAACTCGTTAATTTGACCAACTACATTTGAGTGTAAACGGGCGTAACTCCAGACTTCATCTAGCAACGTAGTAGCATTATTAAGCCTGAAACGTTGTCTCTCTCCAAATATTCGTAACGCTTCTGAACCCACAACAACTCTTGAGCGTGTAGATTTAGCAAAGTGACTGTGTACAAGATACGATTTCTTACCGTATTTTAAAGCGTCATCGGCAAACATTTGCAAAAACGAAAATATATAAGGTAGACGAAAGAACTCAAACTGGGAAACAGGAATATAAAGGGTGTAATTGTCTTGTTTTAATTGGTCTAAAGTTTCGTAGAGCAACGGTACTCTGGGTAATATCATGTTGTATACATTTGTGTTCTTGTATGCGTTGCTAAGTACTACACCTATTAGGCAAGGTACATCCAAGTAAACAGCGCAATAGCTTTGTGTTCATTGTGCACCTATTAAATGGATCACCTTGTTCTAGCAATACCTTCAATACACTAAAACATTGCACTCGAGTACTGCATACACTCAATGTGGGTAAAATGAAAAGACACCGTAGAAACAGCCTACTATGTGGGACAGATAGAAAAATTTTCTCGGGACAATGGGATGATGCTTGAGAAAAACAACAATGTCATCAAGCATCATCCCATTATCCCGAGAAAATTTTTCTATCTGTCCCACATAGTAGGCTGTTTTTACGGTGTCTTTTCATTTTACCCACATTGCATACACTCAACTTTCTTAAGATGGAAATTGTTCGACCAAGTTTAGTAATTGAAAATGGCACAATCAAGAAAAACGTTCCAATTAGCACCCTAACAGTATATTCATACGCGCTGAATAAATTGCTAAACGGAAGTTTGGATACACCCCGTATACCACAGGCTAGAAAACGTAAGTTGTTTAGAGGATTTTCAATAGCAATATGGTTAGTTATGTAGCCTAATTCATTTGAAACTTTTCTAATATGCAGTGTTGCATAAACTCCTTGCTGTCGTGCATAGTATTCGTGCATACTTTGTGGAGAAATTAGTTTACAATTTTCACAAATATGATCTGGATTGCTCTGAAATACCATGCTAAAGTTGACAAACACATCTTGTATCATCCTAGCAACAGACATGTAAAGTAAAAGTTGTTTGCTAGAATAGCGGTAGTGTTTATTCCGGAGTTTAGATAAATCACATATTTGAAACGCCTTTTGTAATTCCCGGTTAGTTTGGTCCTCTTCATTAAATTGGTAAAAATTCACGTGGATTTTAACTTTATTTGTAGACCAAATAGCAAGTTTGAAGATTAAGGAATACATCTTATAAGTGTTATCGTTAAATTTTAGCCTTTTCAACTTTTTTGGATTCTCAATATACATCTGAAGTAATTGAACATAAAATTGTTCAGGATATAAGGAAATATGGAGAAATATTTTCCTAGCGTTTATTTCCATGGCATTATAAGTTGAGTATCTCTCCTTTAGCCAACTATAAAGGTAAAAATAGTTGAAATAATTTACACTCGGAACAGATAACAGTACCTTAACCAGGGCCAAAGACGGTGCTGTAATACCAAAATTAAATGCCGAACCATCTTGAAAAAAGGTTTGCTGTAATATACTAACGTCTTCTATAAGAAATTTAGGTGGGTTCACTATTATATTGGCTTCCCATGTCCATGGTCGAATTGACACGGAAAAGGGTAGAAATTCGATTTTATGACATATAGTGTAAAAATTTGGGATCTCACTAAATATTAAAAATTTTGAGATTAAGCACATTTCTGGAACTACAACACAGCCCTCTGAACAGTTTGTGGGAGGATTTGAAATCCAACCAATGTTTCTCCATGATGATGAGTCCTTTAGTATTCCCGGTGTTACTTTTCTAATAAATGTTGGTACGTCTAATCCGTTAAAGTCGATTGGTTGAATAAAAGTAAGAATTATCATGGAATGTTTGTCAGCTATTGTGTTAACAGGTTCTCTTAGTTTGATATGTTTTGGCGTTTCCTTTAGTTGATAAAAGTTCCACATTTGTTTTAGCTTATCTGGATTTGGATGCAGTTCCGTGTGGGACTTACCCATATGGTAGAACATAATTTCTTCTGACTGAATCGTGTAAGTTATAAAAGCCCAAATTAAAATAATTTGGCAAAGTTTTACTTTCATATTTATAAAAACTTCTTTTTAAGCCGTACTTGCTCTTTAAAAAATTTTTTCGATAATAAGCAACGGAACAAAGATTTTCAAAAATGCACTCGTGTTTTCAACAAATGTCATAAAAGGAGCCAGGTTTTCTATGGCTCATAGATAAGCAAGCAAGCAATGCCTACATGGCTTTGGGACGGGACGACGTTAGGTAATTAAAGTCAAAATAAATAACTTCTTTCGATTAGTAGCAGACTAATCGAAATTTTTTCATTTGTTTCAGAATATATTAAGCGATAATTGTATGCGGTGATTGTATTTTGAATTAAAAATTTGAGGGCTAAAATGAATATATGGGATTGACAATATTGAAATTGGGTTGGCCAACTTTTTATTAACTTTTCGTGAACTACTGGTGGTAAAGATCAATGTGTGCATTACTTTTTAGACATCATCGGCCGTATGTGTCTATATTTAACTTATTACTTTACAGCCGGGAAAAGAGTCTTATATTAGCTTAGAAGTGTGATCCGTAGAGTGATTTTGACGTCTATTACAGCTCTTAAACAATAAGTTTGTAAAGTATTTGCCATAATTTGCGGAGCCTTACTTTTCGGCACACTACCATAAAGTTGCATAAGAAATGATATTTCAGGTTTTAGTAAAATTTTATTGTTTGGAAGATAGAAATTTACTTACGAGAAGTTGTATAGCCATAATTGTTTGCACACTACAACAAATTACAAATAAAACGACATGCCAGCTTATTGTCGCTCATCAATTGAACTCCTCAATTTTTTGTCTAACATTTTGTTACTATGTTCATGCAAAAATAGAAATACAGTTAGTAAATAGTTCTCGTAATCTTGTAAGTTAAAAATGTAGCAGACTCTTGTTTATTGCATTAAAGTTTTAATTTGGAATAAAGCAATGCACGTCTTCTATTACGCACTTTTATACACCTTTTTGCATAATTTTTATTGTTGCATTATTTATTTATTACAATTTACTTTAAGAAATTACGCAAAACTTAAAATATATGTATACAACAGGTAGATATACATGTAGGTTTACTTTACTTGTTTTGACTAGTCAAATGACATGTTATAGCATAAAAAATGTGAAAATATAATTATTAACCTACATTTGAACCACTGATATATCCAACTTTCTTTCATAAAATAAACTGCACGCTTTGCTTTCTGAATGCACCACATAAATACACAATGCGTAATAACTGCCAGTATTAAAATAATCTGGAGACAGGCATAAGCCATCAGCGATATTCCTAGCGGAGACCAAATACCAAGTGGAATTGGTGGTGCAAACCCGTGAACTGGAGTCATGGTTGCCAGATCTGACAAATATTTTGCGTTGGGTGAAGTTTTCAAGCCGTTAAATTTCTGCCGGATTCCCATTTGTTCTAAATGTTGTACCCATTTTTCTATTTGGTATGACAAGTAACCCCAAAGACGACTACTGAAGTTTATATCTATAGTTTTGATACCTAGCTCTTTAAAATTTAGATCATTAAAATCAAACACCTTGCAATACAGATTATTTTCTGTCATCCAAATGAAGCGATCCATAATCGCACCTAGCTGAGATCCAAATTGTGGGAGGGATAAAGTAGAGTAGCCAATTTTGCTTTCTATACTAATGTCCCAGAGTTTTGAAAGTCTGACGTTTGCTTTCTCAATTTCTGGTACAGCAGTGATGACCTTGGAAACGTCATTCGTCCCAAAAACCTTATTGGCCATATCGGAATAATAAATTAAAACAAATGGGGTAAGCAGAGATACAAAAGTCCAGTCACTTGGTTTAAGTCCTATTGTATACCCTTGCTTATACAACTGAACGAAAGAAGGGAACGACGAAAAAACCAAAGCTTCCGAAGATAAATGACTTTGATATGTGTACGAACCAATCAAAAGTGGTATCGCTGCTGCGAGTAATAATTTACGCATATGCTTTCTCGAATACGGCACGCAAACAAGATGCCAAAATAAATCAAGCGATTTAAGTAAACTGCCTTCTACTATTGCCAAAAGTAGCCAAACAGCAACAATACACAAGCCGGTGGACAAATTAATTACAGATATAAATGGATAGTCAAGCTTTCTTGACTGGTCTGCGGTGATGCACACCGGGAATTTAAATATCTCTACAATGTCGGCCAAATAAATGAAACCTCGATCGGTAAAGTATGATTCTGTGTATCCTCCAAGCAAGTTTTCCCCTACCTTTACATTTGTAAACCAGCGCAACATTAGTTCTTTCCATGCAGGCATTTCGGATGTATCCATTTTTAGTGAAGCATTAGCCAGAAGTTGAAAATTGGAAAATAAAAAAACTTGACCCAGTGGGCACGTTTCCACAAGCTTTAAAAAATTCCGTAGACTTAAATGACCAGATTTTATAAGGTTGTAGCAATCGGTAGTTGGTTGGGTTAAGTAAAGAGGTATGGGTGCGGTTATTTTAAGGCTGTTTCCATAACCTTGGTTGTTTAATTTACGATTTAGAATATATTCCAAATCTCCAAGAGTAAGCTTAATGGAAGGGTAAACGTGAAATGATTTATCCGGACAAAAGTAGCAAAAAAATGCCACACTTTCCAAAGCTTCATCAAAGAAGACTAAGTTTGCGTGAAACGTTGGTATGTATTTTTGCAGAAGCAAAGTAGAAAAATCCTGAACAAGAGATGAGCCTTTGGACAGGAATATGAAAAATGGCACTAATGTTGAGGTCTTGTATCCCGAGTGTTCTATTGTTGTTACTGTCTCAAGAAACGTTTCTGTAAACAGAACAAACACAGTGCAGAACCCACCATAACGCTTGTTAGAAAAACGAAGGTAACCCAGGTTTAGATTTGTGTTAAATACTTCTTCTGGTATAGAAAGCCTAAGCTTCTTTGCTTCGTGAATTGTGTAGATTTGAGTGCGAACTTGTACACTTCCAGGTGTAGCTTTTCCAGTGTCTTTTGAAATTGTAGTTGTGGAAGTTACGTAATTAATAAGACAAGAGGCATTTATAGAAACTGGTAATGCCACCAGTGTTTTGCATTTGCAAACATGGAATGCAAGCGCTAACACTACAGTTAAAGTAGCACGGAAATGTGTAAACATGTTTCTTCCGGATATTTGCAAATTGTCCTTAGTAACTGTTTAAAACATCCGCAGATTCTTTAAAATTTAGGGCAGAGACGAGTAAATTTTTTGCAAACTGTCAAAATGCCATCTGCAAGCATCTGCAAGCAACAGTATAATAAGCTGGCTGGAATAAGTTATTTTAAAAATTTATTATAGTATCGCGTAATTTGTCATAATAAAAATACTACTACTTCTATTGACACCGAAGAGAACAAGGTACTTGTTTTAGTGTAATTAGATTTGAAGAGTTTCAAGTTTGAATTATGTACTATGGGCTTTGCTAGTAATTGGTTATAACAAACATTTGGTACTGTTTAGGTACTAATTACTCTAATGTTATTTTTCGACGTGTGACTAAAGGTTTGAAGTTGAGTAGGTTAAATTTTAAAGCAGGACCATAATTTATAATATTGTAAGTAGCTTAAACTTTTAAACCTTTTGTAGCCCTTTCTTTAAAACCCTTAAAATCCATGTCTGTCCATCATATATAATGCATCAAAAGCATCTCTTGAAACAAAAGCAGCTTATTCACCACCATAACATATATGCTTTTGCAAATGGTTTGATTGGGATCTGTTCTGGTTGCAATGTGCGTAAATTGTTCTACTCACCACCTATACACAATGTTGAAAAATAATAAAATATTTTGTGCTTAAAAATCCTACCAACTAACCACCAAGTGCCTAGGTAATTGGTAACGACTTGCTAGTTAACTTTATCAGTAGAAATAGTTTATTTTTAACTTAAATACCTAGTATTTTTGGCTCCTCTGTAAACTCAAATCAAGACAACCGTCCACCAAGGCAACCAATTCAGCCGGCACTGTAAAAAAGGAATATAGACTAAAGATTTGAATAACAGTCGCACAAGAAAATAACTGTTTTTATCAGTAGTATTTACATTTACACGCAACACATGTATGATACAAATTTTGCTTAAACTATGCTTACACAGTATTTATGCACATGTGTGTAGGCTTTATGTGATACTTACAATATCACGATAAGCATCAGAACATGATTGTAACTGATATTCAGTTTTGAATGATATAAACTAGAATAAAATAAATTGAAATAAAATTTGAGCACTTGCAGATGTACAGTGATTCGCTGGAAACAAATGATCTAGTTTTTTGTATGTGAATTCCAATATAACTGAATTATACGTCTTTAGGTTTTCCATTTTTTCAGAGAAGTCGTGTTATATTATATCGTTTCGCCACGCCGGCCACGCGTGACAAATACTGCCTTGACAGGATGTATTCTGCCTGGCTTTACATAAGTACCTCACTCAACCAATCACACGTAATAGGAACAGTGAAAAGAAATAACCTTACTGTAGTTACAGTATAGTTAATAACAGTTATAAAGCAGAGTTTTAGGTACCGCTTAGCTTAATTGAATCACTTCAAAGGCCTTTCGGTATTTTGACATTTAAGAACAGAACATTTGCTTACACCATAATCTATAGTAGTCTTGTAGTCATAATCTATAATACACAGGACGTAATTATAAATGATTAAATATTCTAACTGTGGATCCATACAATCCTAAAATAATTGTTCAAATTATTTAAATTCCAAATAAGCAGGTTCAAAAACTCTGCGAAGTTGAAAATATAGTGATATAGCTTTGGGCAAATTCAAAGTAAAAAGCACATGTTTCATTTGCTAGTCAGTTTTCAATTTTTATAAATAACATTCTGGCTTTAACTTTACTTAACAATGAATTTATCCAGCAACTTCTACGAATGAGAAAATGATTATTTTCAGCAATCCAGGAAGCTGCATAGAAAAAGTTTATAAAATGTTTTGTAAGTGGCAAAGAATTTAAGGAAGACATAATATGAGCACGTTACATGAACTTTATGAACTTACAAACTTTATAAAAACAAAAACACTTGACATTTGCTTTATTGCTTAGATTCTGTTGATTAATTTTGCAATATAATGTAAGATACTTTTTAGCTGTTTGTTATAAACTAACCACTTATATACTTGCAATATCCATATTTTTTGAAACTACTTACATGCAATTTGAATGCGACAATTCTGAATCTTAACTAGCAACTCTGCCTTTTGTGGTCGCATCTGCTGCTGGCATTCCGCATGTTCGCCGCTTGTTCAATTTGTATTCAATTCACTCTAGTTTGGTCGTTCCTTCGTCAAATCTTCAGTTATTTTTGTTAATTAATTGTCTATTTTGAAACTTTAAATCGCTGAGTTTAAAGGGAAAATGAACCTTTCCACTATTCTGGGAAGTTTGGAGGGACTGCCCTGTCACCTCAGCTGGCTGGAGGGGAAACTGGGAGGGTATTCTTCGCTGAAGGAGAAGAGGGACTTTGTAGCTACCAAGTGGTTACTTAACTGCTACAAGGATAACGAGGGAAAGGAGGAATCTACTAGTGAAAGCATTTTGGATCGGTGCAGCCCCCAAAATCCCCGATATGCTGCGTTATTCTCTAGAAATCTTAATCAAGCGACCAGGGCACTTTATGGAGGGTATTGGAAGCGGCCAAGGAGAATTTAAAGGTTTTAAGGGGATACTTGCCAGAGTTAACTGGGGAGGAGCATGGCAGATTAAAGGAACCTTTGGAGTATTTAATGGAGTGTTTGGAGTGGGCTGCGGAGAAATTACAGTTGGAGGAGAAGTTGGTAAAACTCAAAGGAAAATGGGAGGGGATTCGAGGAGATTCCAAATCTATGGCAGTTTTGGAGTTTATGAAGGCATCTGTAAAGTGTCCTGGGCGATGGGATGAAGGATATCTTGATGATTTGCGAAAGATTGTCAAGTTGGATCCCAACTACTTCATTTGGCGTCATCATGTTTTCAAAGCGCTCCGTTCGGCAAGGCAAGACGTGATACCGCTATTCGTTATTAGCGGTAGCGATAACGCAAGTAACGCGCTACTGAAAATAACGTGTTATCCCAACTCAGTCCCCTAAGAATAATGAAAGTTGATGCATAACGTGAGTTTGAAGGACGATAGTTTCTCAAAGTGTTGACAGGATACAAAAAAGTAGAAAGCTGAAGAATAGCAAAATTCTGGACAAAAATTCTAAATTTCGAAAACCAACTTTTCATATCCTAGATACCATATTACACTTTAACAAAGTGTAATATTATAATATAATATGTAATAATATAATATAATGTAATAAAAATAATGTGACTTTATTATTAAAGAGCAGATAAGTAAATTGGTTAATACTTTCAAGTTGTGTTACCTTTACACATAATAATTTTAGCTTAGTACCATCCGCATTAATAGCCGCAAGAGATGTTGTTTATTGTACATTGTGGTGAAGATATTTCAATTTATTTAAGGCAATATTTTATTTGTCAGGATAAAATCATTGGTTTCCCGGAAATTCTAGGCATACTCTCCGAAAAGTCAAAAATTAATCATCACTCTGCAGAAAAATGATTTTTTCCGGGAAATGACTTATTTTTGTCATTTTATTCAAAATTAAGATTCTATTTACAATACAACCAATGTGTTTATCAGTCTTTCTTCAATGCACTACTACACTTCTTCGGACGACCTGGTGCACTTTTAGTACCTAATCCACCTGTCGTCGTCTTAGACGTCATCCCGAATTTATTTTGTATAACAGCAAGAGCGACAACATACATGAAAAAATAAGACTCCAAAAACCAGAAGAAGTACAACCGTACTCGAAGAGATATGTATATTTAAAATGAAATACGATGTACATGAAACTCGATATCTACAAAATCACTTTTTTTTTTAATATAGCACCGCAACTACTGCTATTTGCGCTTTAGTAATCAATCGTTCCACAACTTTTGGAAGTATGTCCTTTGTTCTCCAATAGAATAAAATGTCTTCCACAAAAATTAATACTCCTTTCCACTTTAATCGTTTTGCAATGAGCTCTACACGCTCAAAACCTAAATCAGAATCGGTATTGCCCATCTTACTTGTAGTGCTAGTTCTGACATCCAGTCGGAGCCTGAAGTTTCTTTGCATAACAAAAATTTGCATCTAATATTTGGTATGCTAATGACTGTTAAATTTAAAAAAGATGACAAAAATAATACATTTCCCGGAAAAAATCATTTTTCTGCAGAGTGATGATTAATTTTTGCCTTTTCGGAGAGTATGCCTAGAATTTCCGGAAAACCGAAGATTCTATCCGGCAGAGAAATTACATGCCTTTATTTAATTGAGTTCTTTAGACATATAAACTTAGCGCAATTATTGTCCATACTGTTTACCATGGACTTATAGCATGTCTATGCCAACTTGATGATTTCAAATAGTACTTTCTTAAAAAGACACTTCTAAACAAACGAAATATTTGAAAGCAACTGTTAATTATGTTACAAATCGTTCTAATAACCACCGCATTATTTTCACAGACAAACATAGTACCAGAAATTCCAAGTCCAACTGAGAGCACAATAAATATTACAAGTATATTGCCACTCATTTTGGGTGGTCGAAATTCATTTGTTTTTGATTCGTATTTTGAACTGAATAGCACAAAGTCTTGCCACCACTCAAATATATGTGATGTTTTGAACCATTGGATTCTTTTAGAAAGGTGGGGTGGAACAATGCCCTCCACGTCAAAAAACTGGTAGTAAGTAAAATACTTTTCAATGCCAACATCCATGGGCATGTTACTTTCTCTTTCTGACTTTTGAACCCTTCTTGCATAACTATGTGCAAGAAATGTGGGACAAATTATTGCAGTATTATTGCACGCTTTTAGACTTGCCATTAGCACTTCTTCATCAAACTTCAAAATTTTATCTACAACTTCATTACGTAATTCTAAGCTACTTTTGTTACTTAATTCTAGCAATAGGTTTTTAAATTTTGATTTTATCATAGGATGGTACTCTGAATTATTTGATACCATTTGCTCAAAACGAGTTTTATGGCTTTGAAATACATAAAGATAACTGAAAACGGTAAAGAAAAACCAGAAACGAGAAATCATCAAATAAAGTGACGTTCTACCTATGTTAAAAGTAACGTTGCTAAGGTTTACACTTGCATCTTCATCAACAAATACGTGTGCTATCTTTACGTACACTGAAAGTTATTTGTCAAAAGTTGTTCAAAATGATGAAATGGTATTCTATTTCTACCCAACGTAATTTCGTATACATTTTCCATTTTGTATGCATTCTGTAAAATTATGGCAGCAAATGAAATTAAAACTAACATTACTTCGATAGTCGTATGCTTATATTTTGTTACTCCAATCAGACTTGGCTGACCTAAAATTATTGTGAGCATTACCATATGATATCCTAAGAATGTGCGTACGCGCCTGACTGAACTTTGCCCATACATAGACAAAAGCATCACAAGAACTTCCGTTGTAACTATACAGAACTTCTGTAATAGCATACCAAAGAGTGTTTTGGAATACATTTGTGAAATGTTCAAACGAAATTGTACTTAGTTTACTTTTACCACAACTAACAAATCTGACTTGTTGAATTTTATCTTCAACGGCAAAAGAATGGCTAAAAGCTTTTTGAAATTCTACAGCCTATAAGTAGGATTTCAGGATAGTAGGTGGACTCTCATAATTTGACGAGTTGACTTTGATTAGATTGTAATTATCACAAGCAATTGTTTTTGACAACAAACTCCTCGAATACGTAACGTTACCAAGAAGAAATTTCCACTCAAAAAGGTATGCGTGCGCAAGTCTGTCAGGCGGTTTGCTGAACGGAATGTTCACTCTTGTTCCTTTGCTCATGTGATTTGTACAATGTTGCAATTGCATTTTAAATGCAGGGGACAATTGGTAGTCAATATATAATTTGTTATTATATTCTTTTTGACACAAGACGCCTTTATCTAGAGCTTTCATCGTGATCTGATCAATGAAGATTTGTTTAATAATATGGGATTTTCTTTCTTTACTAAAAGGTGCATAGCATAACCGATAAAATTTCAATTTTACAACCAAGTTTGAGATTTTAGCATTTTGAATGTTGGAGGTTGTTGTAAATTCTACAAGAAACACCAAACCGTGTGTTTTTCGTCTACCTTTGCGGTTGCCTGAAAACATCTTGTCTACTTCTTGCTGTAGTCCTGCGTAAAAAACTTTTGTTTGTTCTTGCGATTCAATTGTGTTGGCATGGTAAACCATTGCTATGATTGGCGTTTTTGAAGACGGTAGCATTCTCCACACAATATGGTCTATATCATATATAAAAATGTTCGGATATGGAGAATTGTTGAAGGAGAAAATGACTTCGTTTTCTTGAATAGGTAGAGTGAAAAGAAGTGTTACTCTACGAGACCACGGTCTAACTTTCATTGTAAGCTTTAGAAAGATCCAGTCAACACAGAAAATTAACCAGCGGTTCCTTCTATCTACACCTGCATGGTATGTAGTTAAAGGACACTTCATTTTACTAACCGAAGAGTTGTTTTCATAGTAAAAAGTAAAGTTTCTTGCAGGTATTGTAATAATGTTTTTGATTACGATGCCTCTACGTACGTGAAGCCTCAGTTTTCCACTGTTGTATCTTCTGCTCAGTACGGGATGCTTATTGGATACAAAATCCAGGTTAAAAACGTTTTCTATCACAATAAACGAATTTTGCTCGAGCAAAGGAAACAGAATTTTGTCTACCTGAAAAGTTACGCATCTAGTATCTTCTGAGATTGTAGTAGTTTTACTAAGGTAGCCATCATTATGGAATTCTTTATGCGCAATTATTTGGGATTGAACTTTTTGCGTTTTAGAATCGCCAGACGCACTACTTAAAACAAAAATGAAAGGTATAATGCTTGTAATACACTTCATTTTGAAATTTGAACAAGATATAGCTTTCACTAGTAACGTTTCAGTTTTTGTATTCTATCTTGTAGCAATGGGCAATAAAATACTAGCAATTGCTTAATACATATTCAGACAAAACAAACCTTCGACAGCAAATAGGTTTTTATTGATTTGACAACTTTTGATTGAAAACAACAAAAACAACAATGACTAATTTTGATTGGTTTTTATTGATTTGTAGGCTTCCATGTGCCAAAAATTTGTTTTTAAAAGAACTGTATTAAGTAGATTAATTAATGTTTTGAGACAGCTGCTCCTACGTATATTTGTAAGCACAATAGCACCAGACCAGTGGTGTCAAAAACTAGAAAATGACTTGATACCCTTCCCATTACATGGAACTTTTACCTCTAATAATGGTCTTACATAGCAAAACTTACATAGCAAGTTCTTATAAATATGTTAAGCAAGAAAACAATTGAATATTTTTTAAAAGTGATTTTAAAGTGGATAGCTGACTCTGTACATTTTTCAAAGAAAAATAGTATTACAAATCGAAGAATGTTCATTACTGCACTATTGTACATATTCATTGATATTTATTATGAATATATTATATTTATTTTCAGGTTAGTGTATCGAAGCTTGTTCTGGATGTATTTCTACCTTGCTTGCAAGGTTACATGGATTACAAAACGTGCATTATGCTAAGTGTTTTATTACAGTTTCTGTATTTGTTTGCCAAAGAATAGTCAACGCAATTGATGGAAATTCTGGTGAATATTCCCATATGAATGTGGCCTAAAGATAAACCAGCGATTTCCAGTCCAGAAATAACGCCCATGAGAGGTATTTGGACAGGGCTAAACGCCAAATTATTAAATTTTTTATTGCACTGGTATACATTTTAAGAAATGCGGATTGAACAAAGTTTGACAACTAACTGAAGTTTTCCCCATTTTATCTGCCATTTACTAAAACATTTTGGTATTTGCGTGTGCTTAATTTATCATGCTTATTAGCTCGCTGCTTTAGCAGCAGAGCTATTGCAGATGTCGGTGTCCGTCTGTCCGTGTGTCTTTCCGTCAGTAAACTTATGTTTAAACCAGGCAAAATGGGTTCTAAATCAGCCAAAATTGACTTTATTCTAGGCTTAATGGGCGTTTGTGTTCTAAGCTGCTTGAGTTGAAGGTAGTTTTTAAGTTCATATTATCGTCTATAGCAGCGTGCATTTAAATGGTTTACCATGGTTGTTTAGCATATTTATGGACATGGATTGATATAACACTTCAAAAGTTTGCCAAACTAAGCAAGTTTTTGGGCACCTAATTTTTCAGCAAGTGAGATAAGAACCAAATTAAAAGACCATCGTGGATATTTCAATTTCGATTGCTGAGAAAGAAAAGCTTCAAACGTTGGGATTGGCATAATGTATAAAGTAATTTTAAATAAAAATTTATTTGCCTTTATTAATATAAATGTCAAATTTGGTGGTTAATATCTTGAAATCTACATACTATTCTATAAATGGTATTTTTACAAAACTCGATGTTCCACAGTTTATTTAGCTATATTAAATTTAACAGATTTATATCTTATTTTTAATTCTTGTACCCGTGCGATTACTCCACTTCAGAATATATTATTGATTGGGCACATATAAGAAAAATTTAAAATTTATTTAAATAAACACATGCAACCTTATAAAATATTAGACCAAAAAACTTTCTTAAAATCCGTGGTGGTAAAAGCGGTAAAAGATATTTTTTATTCACCCTGATGTTTTAAATTGTCCTATTTACGAAATTCGTAGTATGAATGTCACCCAATAATATTAAATTAAGGTTTTCTATATACGCTAAAACTTCAATATATCATGATACTTTATACACGTATAGCTTTATATATCATTGAAAGTACATATAAATTTGTGTAGGTGAAACCACTGGGTTAACCAGGGTCTGGCATAAGATTCCGTAAATTTGTTGATGCTATTTGGTGTACCCAAATAGCCCCAAACCCATTTCATTTTATATTTCTAACATGTAATATCCTTATATACTAATTGCCGTAACAACAAAATCCAATCCCTGATGAACAAATAACAAAAACGTTTCATTTGACATATCGTAGAAAGGAAACGCTGTTTGAAGTTTTAGCGGAGGACAACTCACTAGAAATTTAAAATATGCCGTGTTTCTACCCACCGCGTTATTACCTTTCTGATCTAAAAATATTTTTGAGCCATCCAGCAGCTTTCCAACTTGCACAGACTCCATATACTGCCAAAGCAGAGAAACCAGTATCAAAACAAACATTCCCATAATCACCATCGCATCCAGGGATTTATATACTTTAACTACAGTTGCAAACAAGCAAACATAAATGACATGTAACCAAACTTGGTGAAAGGAAATTCTAACAGAAGCCATTATGTTGTTAGTCATTACTGCAAGTACTTGAAGCTCTCTATAAACTTGTGCTAATTCTTCGTCTGTTAGTACTCCAAACTGTGGCGTGTAACATAAAAATGTTTGCTTTATGATTTGTTTTGACAACACATATTTTCTTTCCATAAAGTTTGGAGTATAGCCAGCCATCAGAATTCTGAACAAGATTATAAATATCAAAGCTAATCCTAATAACCAGAACACGGCTACCCCTGCGGCAAATGCTACACAAAACAGAAGTAAATGAAAATGCATCCAATGCAAACTAAGGGAAATTTTCACTTCTAGCCATTCCAACATTAATTCATGTGTTGGGTCAAAACTAACTGCGGTAAACATGGCAAACAAAAGTGGGATTATAGTAGTACCCAAAAACAAGATCAACATGCATATTACGCCATATTTGTTGAACTTTTGCGTTGCAGAATTAGAACAAAGTCGTTTTGTGTTCAAGAGTTCTGGAAATAAAGGGAAATTATTGTCATTACAAATATATGCTAAATAACTATGAAATTAAAAAGTTTTACCTTTGGTCTTAGCAGCGTAGGAAAACAATAGGTTGTACAGACAAGCAATTTCCTCAGCATATTGAAGTCCACGGGACACTAGCAAAAGAATTGTAACAAACGTTGCTAATATCACCCATCCGAGTAAAAAGCAAGCAAATTTTCCACTCGAATTGATCCATTGTTGCTGGTGTAGCGATTTGTTTAGAAGATGCAGAAAGAGAATGAGAGCGTACGTTTGTGCTAAACATATGTAAAGTAAACCATTCCAATGTAAGTAGCCGTTAGTGCACACAAATTTATCTGCCTCAGATTTCCAGTCCAGAAATAACGCCCAAGAAAAGTATTTGGACAGGCGTAGACGCAAGATAATTATACTTTTTATTGCGTTTGAATACATTCTAATAAGTGGGGAACAAGAATAATTTGAAGGGTAAAAACACTTTCCTTGTTCTAACTAACAATTTGTCAAGTATTTAAGTTATTGCGGGGGCCTAACTTATCTAAATCTTAGTCAGTTTATTGGCGTGGGTTGAAATGGCATTTCAAAAGTTTGTCAAACTGAGCACGTTTTTGCACATCAAATGTCGACAGTTAATAAGGTAAAAACCAAATTATAAGCAAAAGACCATCTTGGATTTCAATTTAGATTTATTACTGAAAACGAAAAGCTTATAACGTTGGAACGTTGGATTGGCGTAATGTATACAGTAAATTTATTAGGAATTTATTTCTCATTAATATAAATTTCGAATTTAGTGAATAGTCAATATCTTGAGATCTACATACTATTTTTACAAAGTTTGAGGTTCCAAAATTTGCGTAGGTTAAATTTGACATAATTATTAATTCCCATAGCTTATTTGAAATTCTTGTACGCGTGTGCGACTACCCCACTTCCGAATGTATTATTGATTTGGCACCTATACGAAAAATTTAAAATTGATTTAAATAAACACATATAACTTTATATGATATTAAACAAAAAAACTTTCTTGACATCTAAAAAACCTTGAAAGATATAGTCTGTGTGAATTGAAAGGGGCCACATGAGAAATTTTAAATATTTTTTAATGATTGCTTTTAGACAGAGATATTTTAACAAGCTTAAATGTAAAGCGTTTCAAGTTTCAAGATATAACTCGGTCGTCTCGTGACATGGTGACCTTAGGGCGACTTCTGGAGTTCACTGGGATTCCGTACCGTTGATTAGAGTATAAATTCCTCCAAACACTACAATTTGTACATCCTATTGAACTCGCAATTTCTTGCTGCAGTAATTCTTGGGAGTGCAGGGCTTCAATTTGCCCCTTGTTATAATCAGAAATAAGTATTCCAGTTGGAATGATGAATGCAAACAAAACACTGACCTTTTTGGGCAGTCTTATAAAGAAATATTTTATAAAATACGCCCCTGGTCCCTTGGTTTTGAGACGCCTTAATTCGACTTTATTAAAATTAGATTATAACTAACTCAGTTTTTCTGAGACCAAAACTCTTAATATTGTGTGTGTGACTTGTGCACAAGGTTGCTATTCTTTTGTGGAAACATCAGCAACATTCATTGAGTTAGTCAGATTTTATCATACATTTCTAATGTGGTCCCGATCAATTGACGCATACTGTATGTTTATTAACCCTGGTGTTTTGAACTGTCCTATTTGCATCTTGCAGGTCTTGACCTTTTTATGCTTAGGTACAACAAACAAACCTTTTAAGACTCTGGTTACTGCGCCGATACGCTGGTTTTATAATCACAAATATTTGTAAATATATCTGACATGTAATTAAAACATTAGGAAAAGTGTTTCCATGCAATTTCTTTTATCTGAACAGCTCACATACCAAACTCGTAGTACACGTGATGCATAAAGAAGAATAGAGAGCATTACTGCTCAGCAGAGAACAAAGTAGTAAACAAGTTACACCTAGTGGAATTGCACGTTAGCAAATTCATTCAGTACGAAGAAAAACGTTTTACTGCATGGCTCATTGTAAACATCATGCGCTCTTGATCAGCGTTCTCGATTGGCTTGCAATGATCACACCACAAGTGACTGGACGTATTTCTCACATTTCTTTGAGTTCAGTTTAGAGCACTGAATCATTTTAATTAATACTGCTTTGTTCACAGTCTTGTACATTTTTATTTTGTAAACTGGAATACATTTATTATATAATGTTTAGGCATGTTGTTGTTACTTTATGCATATTTGTAATGACTTTTATACTGACAATTAAGAAATTGACATCCCAGCAAACAAAAACTGTTGCAAAATACTGAAAGTCGTATACAAGTTTTTGAAGTTTATTAACAATTAGACACATGCCTTTGTACATTCGGTCAGTAACTGCTTGATATAACTTCTATTTAAATGCCTAAAAAATGTTTTCAGTGTTTCAATTTGAAAGGTTTCCGAAACGTATTTTTGAGTAACATTTGTGATTTTATTTTTAAGTATTCAACAAAATGGAAGTTTGGCAAAGAGTGCATCTCAAAAGTAATCTAAGTGCACTCATAAATAACACTCTAGTAAACGCAGTTTTCCTTGCAAAACTGGTGGAAGAAGATGTGCTTGATGATATTGAAGTGGCCCAAATTGTAAGAAACCTAACATAACATGACTCTGTAGTACAGAGTCTGTACGTATGTTTAAATACACTTATAAATATCATAAATAATGGTTTTGAATGTAGGAAGCTAAGTGCACCAATTATGATCAAGCCAAACTCTTGTATGAAGTTTTGGTAACAAGATCGAATGGATACTACGCGCTTATTAACGCACTGGCAGATACTAGGCAATCAGGAGCAAGGAATTTACTTTTGCATCCATCTGAAAGGATTAGTGAATCCCGAGTTCAGTTTAAAAGGAATACTCGCCAACTAAAATATTTACTGAATAGCAAGCAAATATCTGGAATTCAAACTTGGTTGAGGAAAACCGAATTTTCTAGAGAAGAAGTAAAAACTCTTGAAAATGTTTTAACTCAACGCACTGAAGTAAATTTAGTACATGACATGATTCCACAGCCATACGCTGAATATATTCCTAGATATCTATTACGTAAGCTGGATGTAAATCCGGAGTTGTTTAGGAAAGCATGTTCGGATATATTTGTATTCAAGCAAATAAAGCATGCTCAACTAAGGCAATATGTTCCATTTGAATTTGCAATTGAATCATCAACTACTCAATTGCAATCAGAATCAATTGCCAACCATTTTATTCTTTTAAGAAGTCAGTCTGACTGGCAAAGAATTTGTGACAAAACAGAAGCCCCGGTGCACTTACTAAGATATGATTTGAATTTGGAAACGTTTGTGCTTGAGCAAAGTTCAGGTACCTCAGCTGTCTTGCGTCACCATTTAAAAGATTAATGCATGTCAGAAAATGTTTTTATTCAGACACTTTTAGAAAATGATGTGAAACGTGTGTGCATTTATGATTCACCTGGAATGGGAAAGTCTGATTTGCTGTCAAACCTTGCCAGAATGGTCAAAGAGAGATTTTCTGAAAGAATTGTTGCTTTTATCCAATTACGAAACTTAAATATACAAAATGTACCTTGCAATAATTTGCTATTAGAAATATTACAACATATTGCTACATCTCCAATAGCAAGTAGGATTCTTAACGAGCTGACAAAAAATGGAACCACAAAATTTGAACTTATTTTTGATGGCATGAAATAGAAGAAACTCAATTGGAGTGTGTGACAACATTCCTTTATCAAGTTGGAGAAGTTTTACCAAAGGCCAGAATATTTGTTACGGGACGACCAGTTGTTCGTTATCAACTAGAAAATAAACTTTTACCGTTTAGTGAACATACACAAATAACTTATTTTAGAAACATATGGGCCCGTGAAAATAACTCAAGTGACGTAGAGAAGCTAAGTCAATACGCTGAGTTCTGTTTGGAAACTATGAAAAGAAAGTTAAATCAAAATGAAAGAAACATTACCGGCGTTCCGCTTCAATGCCAGTTGATAGCCAAAGTGTTTAGTGAACAAGCCACTGTGTTTGTCGATAAAAATCGCAGCATACACGTAAAACTCTCCAACAACTTTGTGGATTCCCTTGCGGAAATCTACTTCAAATATATAGTGCGACAGCTTGGAGAAAGCAAATGCAATTTTGCATGTATGTACAAAAACAAAAAAGCAATTTGCAACAGTACATGTCACGTTAGAAATTTTCATGTGCAAAAAGCGCTCCAGCTTGTTTGTCCAACGTTAGCAGACATGCTGTTTATTGATTTCAATACTTCTAAAGGGCTCAGTGATCTTCAAAAACTATCACCCGGCCTTTTGGAAAAGAGTCTTTTTATCCGGGGTTTCCAGTTTGGTCACAGAACGTTTGCAGAATATCTTGTAGCCGAAGTTTAGCCAAAGCGCTATTTATCCCTGCTGCTGCATTTCAATCCACAGAAATTAGTCACAGACAACTGGCGTTGCTACAGAGAGTGGCATATGAAGAGATTTTAGGTTTTACAAAAAACTGTGGTTTATTAGGTGAGCATAATAATGTACATAAATTTCGTCAGGACGTTGTGGCTTATTTCTTAAATGCTCTACTTAAGGAAAGTTATAGAAACGGTGAAAGGTTATCAATAGCTGCTTTCATACCAAGAGGAGAACTTTTTTACTGTATAGCAGAAGGATGCCTAAAGCACAAGTACGCAGCATTGCTAGAAATGGTTCTTGGAATAGGAATTGGTAACAATTATATTAGATTTTATTTTCCTGGTATAACTCATTTTAAAAGGTTATTTTACAAAAATCCTGACATAATGGGTTTTTAATGATGACGCCACTATTGAAGCAATAGTTTATAAATATATGAGCTTTCAAGATTCTTAAATCACCAAACCCATACTTTCCCAGGTAGACACTGGAGCCGGTTTTGTACGATTTTGTACTGGGAAGGCCGGGAATTGCTTGGGAAGGGAAACAGAGTACGAATTTAGCACTGAAAAGAGGCATTTTTTCTCACAATTTCCCGACTTCCCTTTGTTCGGGAATTCCCGCACAATATGTATAACGTAATCGTTTGGGAAAGTACGGTTCATATTTTCCACTACGTTTACATGGCTGTTTTTGCATGGGAAATAACGGACGTACCTCGTGCGATTTTCCCGAACAAATTATGTACTGAATTCTCCCTATTTCCCATTGAGGGGCATTATGACAGCTTTAGGCGCGTAACACGCTATTGAGGTTGTTTTGATTTCAGCAAAACTCACTTGCAGTTCATCTGTTTTGCCAGTATACGGGTTTGGGACTTGGGACTCAACTGATTGTTTGTGTGAACAGCCTATTTAGGTTATCAGAATTGCTGTGGTAATTTTCCCAAGTTTACTTGACAAATTATTGCCGACGGTGGTGGCGCATTTGTCTCGTGGTATTCCCAAATAAAAATTACTTATGTTCATCAGTTTTAACCGAATGGCTGTGTGACTCCAAGTCAAAGTGCAGGTGACCAACTCTAATGGCGGACGTGGCATTAGAGCAATCAGCCAGTAATTGGGAGAAACTTCCTGTAAGGATCATTGAAGACAATCTGGTTTAGATGTGGGGTTTTTGCCATTTAATATATGGCCACATTTGCAATTTCCTGAAATTGCTTGTCTACATTCCTACGCGAAGGGAAATCGGCACTTGGTCAACAAAAAGCTGCAAACTACTGATTGTGAGACACCGCCATCACACCGAGGAGCCCAAGGTCAGCCAAGGAATCCGAAGAAAATCCGAAGTCTCCAAATTGTAAAAATATATTGTACTGTCATATAAATTGAATATGAACAATAAATGACAACGTATTTTACTGAGTTTAATTGATTTAGTATCCACTGTTTTTTAATTTAAATGAAACCAATTTCATGTGTAATTGCATCGGTTTAGGCCCAAAAAAGTGATGGGAAATAGCAGCATAATTGTAAGTATTACATTTGGGAATGCAGAGCGGTTACAGTGCAAAATCCGTGCGTTTCCCAGACGATTTTCGTGCATTAGCTTGCACTGAATATCGTACCAGTTCTTCTGCCATTTCCCAAGCGTTTCCCTAAGAGGCTTCCCGAACAGAATACGTACGTATCCCGCTGTAACTGTCTACCTGGGTTACTGCAATTCATTTTGACACTTGAAATAATATGCTTTTCCACTAGTAATGGTGGGCATATATTTTGTAAATCTCATTTAAGCAAGAAAACACCAGCATTGTTAATTTGTTAATCATAACAAGGCAAGTTGTCGTGAGCCGATTGTTGTGGTTTCCCCAAAATCAGGCACTTGTCCTAACTCGTTCGGTGCACGGAAAAATGTTTAAAAATGTCTAGTTTCCCAATTGACTGCTAAACTACCCTGTTTCCCCGTTACACGTCCTACTGCTGGCTAACTGACCGAAAATGTCCGTATTTCTTAAATGAATACTTTAATTAACCAACACATGCCGGAGAATCTTTAATTTAACAGACAAAAGAGCTTTTATTCATTTCCCGATTGGAATCACATTAATTTCCGAAAAATATTAGACTGAAAACATATTATGACAAAAAAATCTCAAAGACGAAGACCAATTTTTCACTGAAGTTACGAGGCTAAGTGAATAATGAATGAGTCCACTGAGCCCAGCATGAACGAAGGACGGTGCACGTGCAGAAGGAGGGAAGCTTCCAAATACAGAACACTTTACAATTTTAGGCTTGCTTAAAATTAGAACAAGGACGAAAGCTTCTTTCTCATGAGTCCTCAACACAGATAGTATCGGGTGTTATTGGTTTTGGAGGTTTAGCCTACGTGTCCAATTTTCTTAATATTTTGTGTTGTTTTGGTAATTTCAAAAAGACTGTATCCTGTCAATGATTAGCTTGTTGCTTTAGAAGGAGAGCTATGTCAGATATAGCGTGTCCGTCCGCTTTAGTTTCAACAGCAGGCAATTTTTTAACCAAAGTTTATGGACATGCTTAAATTTCTATACGTGCAATCAAAGTTATATCTTTTAATGTTTACTATGGAGGTTTAGCCTAATTATTTTAAAAGCTGCTTTGACGACGGTGTGTTCTTTGGTAAGTACAGCTTGGGAGCAAGCGGTAAAATTACCGTTCCTCACAGGAAACGACCATACGGTAAATTTACCGTTTTTGGTGAAATTCACGATTAAATTGCCGTTTTGAGCTGTAAATTCACCGTTTGAAATTGCGTTTTTTTTGTCGATAAAATTTGAAATCGAAATCGACAAAAAACTACTTCCGGTGACATAAAACCGTTTTTTGCTAATTAAAGTTCACGAATTTTAGAATATTCTGCATGTGGCGTTTAAATAGGAATCAGACATTTTGTCCGAAGACGGTTGTCATATAGGAATTGAGAGGGACGTTGGAAAGCTTGAAGTGGAGGTGGGTGTGAGTCCGGAGGAGAAAAAAGGGGTGGTGGGTTTATTGGAGGAAGTTGACAAGTGTCCAGGTAAGCCGAGTAGGAAGAAAAATGAAGTTGGGGGCTTGAGTAGAGGTCGTGCTGGTACTCTTGCTAATGAGTTTCATAGTGGAGGTTACCTAGGTGGAAGGACATCTGGTGGGGGATCACTTTGGAAGGAAACAGCAGCGGATCTTGATAGCAATTGGAGAAGATAAATGAGTCATTTGTGCTTCTTATTTTTTAATATTTGTAAAGAACATTCAATTTTTTCAATAAGTTCTAAGTTCAATTGTAAACATCGGTAAATACCCACTTTCGAAAATGTTTGTATAATGTAAGAATACGTTAATAAAATGTATGGATGAAGTATAGCATAAAAAACAAGATACATTCACGACATTAAAACCACGGGCACAAATGTAAATTTCAGAAGAATATTTATTAAATTTGCATGTCAATATTTTCAAACTCATGCTTAAATTGCATGTTACATGATATATACCGTGCACAAATTATATACTTTTTTGGCTTAAAATATTTTCATGAAGGATTGCTCATCGTGATTAAATTTACATTCAGAGTTCAACAATTGAACAATTGTTATGATTTCACTTTGAACTTAGGTATTTGCAAATAGTAAACAGTTGTTGCTCGGAATACATTTTACGATACCTTTTAAAACACGCATTATACACAGCCAAAAGCAGGAATAGAAAGTCAAAGTGCAATTTTCAATAACAGCTTCAAATCATTTTTTGACAGGATTCTGTATAATCTATATAAACTATAACTACCTTTATAATGACGTTTGTAAAAACTTGTTTTTTACTATTAGTTTCTGGAATGTTAGCATTTGCTACGAGTTCGAGTAAAGTTAGGCTTTATAGCGATGTAAATTATAAGGGTAAGCACAGTATGATCAAAGAAAAGGATTTGTGATAATCTTTTAGATAATTTTCATTATTTTACGTATTGACGTACTTTGTTTTTAGGGCTTTTGCTAGAATATTACACGATTTCGTCCTGTGAAAACTTGTATGACGGTGTTAACGATCATACAGTTTCAGTACAAACAGAAGTGTGCATCATGTTATACGAACATGGAAACTGTTCCGGACGGAGTATAAAAATTACTCCAGAGGGAATTCCTGGAGGAACAAATGGAAGAAACTTGACTAATCTTCAATTTGGCGCATTTCATAAAGTTATTAGCTCTTTTAAAGAATGTACTATGTGGGAGGGCGGAAGTATTGTGCGTGTAGATCTTTATAAAAAGAGACATTTTGAAAACTTGTTAATTTCTTATTCTCAGTTGGGCGGATGCGTAAATTTAAAGAATGGCCCTACTGCAGTTGGATCCCTTAACAATCATGGAAACTGTATTCGAGCGTATTTTGAAAGAAATTGTAAAGGAATTTTTGCAATATTTCGTGCTGGACAAACTGAGTTCTCAGAAGATACGGAAATCTTTGGAACTACGATTGGTAATGCAGCTGGGAAAGTAGCATGGATGTCTTCTTTGGAACCTTGTTTTGGTTCAACAAGTTCCAAAGGAACCTATAATACTCCAGCAATATTTTGGTTGTTCTCATTGATTATGTGTATGCATTTATGAAGATTTTTTTTTAAAAATCAACGTGAACTCTAAGCTTGCACTCAATAATAATTTAGTGAAAAAGTGTCAGCAACGGGAGATGAACTCACCATAAGATAATCTTGTATGTATTTAAAGCTGTTAAATAGTTTCAAACGTACAATATATGTATAACAAATCGTTAACATGTTGATAATTCGTTTAAAATCTGGAGTACTGAATACCTAGCATTTTTACGCAATACAACATTTCGAATTTTCAAAACTGTACTTAAAACAATTAACTTAACAAATGATTTAACAAACTGATTAAAAATGTGTTTATTCCAGTAAACTAATAGTTTGCAAAGTTTCTTGTAAAATGCTTACCTATTTCAAAGTTTAATATATCTTTTTGGAAAAAATGTAAAAAATTCTCGATAATTAAATATTATTAAAATGTTCTTATTTACTTATGTTATTTTGGTTCTCATAAAATGTAGTTTACAAAAATATTAAAGATGCTTAACAAAAACGTGAACATATATAATATGTTTGTCACCAGTATCCTGCGTAATTAAATATTTAGACTGTAATTGAATACACTTGCTTAGTATTCTATAAATTTGTACTTCTCCTGTGGATAGTAACCATCCGGAAGCTCTCCCTCCATATCTTGAAATGCCATCCAGACATAATGTACCAAACTAGGAAATCGGCTTGTCCAAAATTCTAAAACTTTCTCAGGACATTTTGGATCCGGAATCTTCTTCTTTATATTATCTGGTTGATCTTTCCAATGCATGTACAAATTTCTCATAACCCTTATAAGTTCCATAATATGCTTTCCCTCATAGTTACGCCTAGCCGAACTTTTCTTGGTCAAATGTGTTTTCAACTCTGCATCATTCAAGTGATCAAGCCAAAGCCAGTTTTCATTCCCACCACATATCTTTTCATTATATCGTTTTTCTAGCAACTCACAGGTTTTTTCAGTTTCTGGGTTCTTTACAGAAAGGTTGCTTACGTCAATCAAAAACTGAAGCGTTGTTCTAGCAGACCAAAATATGTGATAATTTAGAACATTTGAAGCAGTTGGGCGTTTTGTACGATCTCCATTTATCATGGCTTTTATCAAAGAATATATTCCTCGGGGTAAATCCACTTCGTCTTCCTGCTTTCTCCAGATAGACTGGTTATCCAAAATGTTCTTAGAAATTTCCGATGGCCTAACCCCAAATGCATGCTCACCATCAGAAGCCACAAAAAAGAAAACACATCCCAGGGAAAAAATGTCAGAAGCTCGGCTCTGTAAATAAAACATGCAAACTAAATTATTTTATATTTTAAAATAAAAATCATTTTCTTACCGTTCGTATTTGTCTAGGTTCAGCGTCAGAAGCCACTGACAAGGGTTGCTCTTTGTCCACAAATCTTAGCACTTCTGGAGCACTCCATCTGGTATCAACTCCAGTAACCGTACTTACATCAGCACTGGAGTCATTATCCGCCAGAAACTTGCTAAGTCCAAAATCCGAAAGTTTAACAACCACTTGGTTGTCTTCCACTGCCAACAAAATATTTTCGGGTTTTAGTCCTCGATGAATAATTCGTCTGTTGTGAACATGGGCTAAGCCGTTTATAGTCTGATGGAGTAACTCCAGTTTGGAAACTTTAGGCAAAGCGTCTCTGAAAGTTTTGTCAGTTACCCACTGACATAATGAGCCCTTACAAAGCTCCAAGCCTAATAAAATACGAGGGGGACGACTCTCAATAGAATAGGAATATAGATGAATAACATTATGCTTTTTTTGCTCGCAGTTGATTAGTGCGTCAATTTCAGACTTTATTTGACGTTGTTGTTTTTCCTTTTGTATAAAAATGGCCTTTACTGCCACAGAACGACTACCAAATGTTCCCATAAATACATGTTTCGGGCCTTTATTCTTTGGGTCACCAAGAGGTTGATCACTTTTTAGCTGAATCTCGGGACAGGATAAGTTAGAGGAAGAACAGGAGGCTGAAGTTGCCATTGTAAATGTAGAAATTTGTATTTAAGTAGTGTAACTTATTTCACTTTTGAATTATTTGCTTTGGACTGGAAATTTTTACATTTGTACGATTTATCTTTATCAAATTATTTTATGAAAATCAATAGCTCACTGATTATCAAAAGTCATTTAATGCCATATAAAAAATTATAAGTTTATAATGTGTTTACACAAAATGCACGTTTACAAGATTCAGTTTATGTGCAAAATTTATGTTCAGAAAATGCACATTCCAAAATTATGCCGTTAAACTTTATTGCTTCCAAGAAAATCTCACCATCATACAGATTAAAAAGTCAACAAACCGGTTTGATAATATACTAACTCACAGAAATGCAAAGCAAAAACTGAATGCTTCTTGTCATCTGTCTGATACTTGTTGCTGCTTTGCTGATCTGCTTGAAACGTTCAAATCTCACTGATGCATACAATTTTTGGTAAACCCATTCCTGTAAAGCGTGTAAAGCATTCTTAGAAAAACGATTTATTTTTAGACTTTGCACTGTTCCAACCAAGCCGTTTACCAGCAAAAAAGCCATACCATGACCCAACCCACAATTTTTAAGCTCGAGACTCGGCTTTGGCAGTCTCGAGACATTTGCACTTTTACAAAACACACGTACACCCCAACATCATCTTGCTTGCTGATATATTGTGCTGGATAACATTTTATATGTTGAAGCAGATCAGATTGCTGCTGCTACTGCTATGCTGTGGTAAATCTAATTTCTTTTATTCCAATCATACACTCCACACTCTCTCTTACATTTCAAATTGAAAGTAGTGTAATCTAAAATACATTGCTTTGCTATTTGAAAGATCCAGCTGTGTACAGAGATATGTTACGAAATACGAAATGTATTTTCAATCTACTTCAACACAATAAAAACGTTGACTGACGAATATATATTCAATTATCTTGGTATCTTGTTTATCAATGTAAGCTTGCTCACTGCAAATAAAATCCAAATATTTTTTATAGATAAATTCTTTGAAAATCTATAAATTTCTAAATCCAAACCTGTCACAATAACATTTCTACTCGTGTCCAAAGTGTGCTTACATTACAATCACAAAAATGTCGGACGATATTCCATTAAACTATGTGGATGGATTGGTGTCCAGAATGAAGGATTTGGTGGTGGATGTGTTCAAGACTGAAGGGGATTTACGAGACGACCAAGCCAAAGAACTAAATACGGAGGTGTGCCAAACGGAGTTTGTGTCAAGCTGTTTTACCTTAAAATAATCAAATTTAAAAATTTAAATAAATTTCATCTTTAAAATTTAACTGTTTATTTACTAGTTAACGAAAACAAGTGTTGGTATTGCAGCACTTGCCAAAACTGCAATTGGTGGTGTCAACGCCTACTATAAAGCCTTAGAAGAAAACACTCCCGGAAATGCAGCGCGCACTATATTATCTGAATTTTCAAATGTGGTTGACAGCATAGAAAGTACTTCCGTGGGAAATGCGATTTCTGAGGGATCAGCACACCTAGTTGAAATTGAGGAGCTTCCAAGCACCAGTGAAGTATGCGAAAAGATTATTCCAGACTGGACTACACTTTTGGGATTTGGGAACACGGGTACTTGCGTTTATGCTGGAAAATGGAAAGGAAAAGATGTTGCAGTGAAGGTGGTTTTAAAATTAGGTGATAATAAGCAAGCAAAACGTGAAATTGACGCGTTAACTCAGTTGAGTTCTCATGAAAATGTGCTACGATACTACTATAGCCAGGAAGAAATTAAGCATTATTATTTGGCACTGGAGTTATGCCAAGCAACGTTGCAAAAATGGGTGGAGAATAGTTCTTGCATTTTACCTGCTTGTTTAAGTAAACCGTCAGCTTTATTTCAGGCAACTAATGGTCTAGTACATTTGCATGAAGCTGGATTGTTACACAGGGACTTAAAACCAACAAATATACTGCTTTCTGTAAATGATCTGGAGGTAACAATCAAACTTGCGGATTTTGGCATAAGCAAGTTTTTAGATGGGAGTTCTGGTTCTACGGAGACTGGTGTCGTGGGAACAGAAAACTGGAGACCACCTGAAGTTTTGCAGTATATTGAGGACCAATTTGGGTGTTTTGGTGCGGAAGCCCAGGAAAATGTGATCAAATTGGTAAGTATACTAAATCATCTCTTTTACATTATTCAGGCATTAACTTATTACATTTACATTTTGCTTTTGTTTCAGAACTGCCAAAGCGATATTTTTCCCCTTGGACTGATTTTCCACTTTGTTTTAACTAATGGATTGAATAATCTATTTGGCTTTTCAATCACAGAAATTAGAACCAATACTCTTAACCCGGAATACGTTCCTTTGATGAGCCAGATTCCAGACGAGTTTATTGGATATGGTCATATTATTAAA